>SZWC01001672.1:170755-182558 GCA_023375785.1 Penium margaritaceum
AAGTGGGTCTTCAAAACGAAGTACAACAAGGAGGGTACAGTGGAGAAGTACAAGGCGCGGCTGGTGGCGAAGGGGTTTGCACAACGCAAGGGCGAACATTATGACGAGACGTTCGCCCCCGTCGCCAAGTTCACGAGCATCCAGGCGATCCTCGCGGTGGCAGCTGCCAAGGACATGGAGCTGCACCAAATGGACGTGAAAACTGCGTTCCTGAACGGCATTCTCAACAAGGAGATCTTCATGGAGGTGCCGGAGGAGGTGGACGCGCCGGAAGGCAAAGTGTGCAAACAACGCAAGTCCTTGTACGGACTAAAACAGTCGCCAAGGTGCTGGTACCAGCAGATGGATGGCTACATGGCGCAGCTTGGCTTCAAGCGCTGTGAATCTGATCACAGTGTGTATGTGCGGCGCAACAACCAGCTCCATCAAATCGTCGCACTCTATGTGGATGACCCGATTTTGTGTTCATCTGACTTGCATGCTCTAGAGCAATTGAAGGAGCAGCTGAGCAGCAGATTTCAGATGTCCGACCTGGGGGAGTTGGAGTACTATCTTGAGGTGAGCATAACGTGGAACCGGAGGGCGCGCACTCTTGAGCCGGGGCAGGCTAAGTACGTGGCCGAAGTGCTGAAGCGGTACGGCATGGAGGACTGTAAACCGGTTGGCAGTCCGGTCTCCACAACGTGTGACCTGAGCGCGGCAGCGTCGCCGCAAACAAAAGAAGAGCGGGAGGACATGGCCGGGGTGCCATGCCGGGGTGCTCAAGGCAGGATCCCCACCGTGCGGAGTTCCCCTTCGTCCCATTGACTTTGCAGTCCCACTTCAGGCTCTGCCCCATGCCGCCGGCCTCGTGCTCCGCGGACCTCACCTGCCTCTGGCTCTGCTTTTTGCTCCGGCGCTGCCTGGGTGAGTCGCAGCATGTCCCGCCTCTTTGTAATGGGCTGCTCCTCATCAGGTTGTGGTGACTCGTTGAGCTCGGAGATCACCACTTTGCCCGTTTTCTTCTTCCCCGTCGTGCTTTCCCCGGCCCTTCGCTTCTGTTGCGTTGTGGCGCTCGCGCCCCCCAAGAGGGTTTGAAGTTGGGTTGGGACCGAGCCCGCGGGTAGTGGGACGTTGCGGGATACTACCAAGAGCAGCTCCATTGCCTGGGCGACGTTCCGTTGGACCTGTGCAAGCTTCTCCGGATCAACGCCCTGGTGGGTATCTTGGGGAGGTTGCTGCTGCTTGCTGCGTTTGGCGGAGGGCGTGGCTGTGGGGCTATTTTCACGGGCTCGTTTTTCATGTCCCTTGCGGCGAGACGTTGGCGTGGTCTCCATGGAGGTTGGCGGAGGTCGTGGCGTTGAAGCAGCCTTCCTGCTGACCACCAGCGCGGCCAGAAGAGCCGCGGCGTCCGCGGCTCTTCTGGCCGCGCTCTGAAGCTTGGCCTGGTTGTTGAGCAGAGCGGCTGACAGAGTTGGCTGTGGAGTGTTTTTTCGTGCTTCTTGCCTGAGTGTCGCTGCTTTTGCATATGCTCGCGCGTCCTAAGCCTGTCTTACGCCCTCCCTCCGTGCCACGACCTGCCGTCTTGCAACCTGCTCCTTTGCTGCTTGCCTAGCTGCTGCCACATCATGTGTTGTGATCCCCTCTTTCAGCCCCCTTTCCGCGATCACCTGTACTCCTTCCATTTCTGCCTCCTTTTCTACAGCGGCCTTGTCCTCTGGCGCTGCTAGTTCATCCGCAGTCCCTGTCCCTGCGGTTAGTTCTGCCACCACTTGTTCCACTGTCTCTTCCGCCTTCCGCCTTTGTTCTTCCGCCATCCGTTGCCAGAGTGCCTGCAGCTGCTTCCGCATGTCCGTGAGCACGGAGGAGTCACGGAGATACTCCTGGGCCTCTTCGATCTCGGTGAGGGTTTGGTGTTTCTCCTCCCGAGATACCTCAACGGCCACCCGAGCCCAGTGGCGTACCGCCTCCTCCGTGAGTGCGGTATTTGTGTTCTGAAGTGCCTTCCATAATCCTTTTGCCAATGCAGTCGCGGTGCGTTGGCGCAGGGCACCGTCCTGGGTCATCTCCCATAATTTGTTGATGGCGCCATACCAATGCTCATACTGCTGCTCCGCCGCGGAAATGTCTGCAAGTTCTGTTGCTGTGTAATGCATTCCCCATATGCTGCTGATGAGCCCGACCAGGTAGCCCCATCTCCGGACCTTTGCCGTAACCTTTCGGTCTTCCAGTTTCATCATTCCTGCTAGCATATGTGGGGCGTGGTAGATGGTGAGTGCCCGGGCGCGCTCTTGGAGCAGGTGTACGTAGCGGCGCGTGGGGTCTGCGCTCTGGTCACGGCGGACCAGGAACTACCACTTGCGTGCGGCATTCACGTGGCGGTCTGGGTGTTCCGTGTCAAGGAGTGTCGCCACACCCGCCATGGCCTGCGCCGGGCGGAGGTTGAGGAGGTCGCGGAGTGCCGAGATGAGGCGCTCAGCCCTTGCCGTTTCCAACAACTGCGCATGTCGTGCTCGCTCCCCAAGGGCAAGAGTAGTTTTGGCGGCGCCCTTCAGGACCACTTGCCAGGCGGGATTGAAGAGGGAGCTCCCCAATTGTGCGCGGACCACCTCCGGGAGCTCGTCTTGCAGGTGGAGGATGACGCTGCTCACCACCTCCAACAGGTGGTCAGCCTTTGGTTGGTCTCCGCTGTTGCCGGAGCTCTCCTCCAGGTGAGTCTGCACGCCCTCCATGATTGTTCCGGCACTGAGCAGAGGTTGTGGTGTCCCGCGCGCCGGGCTTCCTCGGGAGGCTAGTGGGGAGGAGGAGTGCGCAGCTGNGCCAGGCGGGGTTGAAGAGGGAGCTCCCCAATTGTGCGCGGACCACCTCCGGGAGCTCGTCCTGCAGGTGGAGGATGACGCTGCTCACCACCTCCAACAGGTGGTCAGCCTTTGGTTGGTCTCCGCTGTTGCCGGAGCTCTCCTCCAGGTGAGTCTGCACGCCCTCCATGATTGTTCCGGCACTGAGCAGAGGTTGTGGTGTCCCGCGCGCCGGGCTTCCTCGGGAGGCTAGTGGGGAGGAGGAGTGCGCAGCTGTGACCGTGGGGCCAAGCGGCGTACCTGCGGATGGCATCGCTGTTGGGGGTGTGGGCAGACCCGGTGCCGCAGGTGCTGCTACGGCTGTCGCGGCAGTGCCTGGTGCCGGAGGTGTTCCCGGTGGTACTGTTGTGGAAGGGCCTGGTACCGATGGTACCCTAGGTGATACTGCTACTGTTTCCGCGGAAGGGCCTGGTGCCGGAGGTGTCTTAAGTGATGCCACTACTGCTGCCGCAGAAGGGCCTAGTGCCGGAGGCGCCCTAGGTGATGTCGCTACTGCTACCGCGGAAGGGCCTAATGCTGGGGGTGTTCCCGGAGTTGCGCCAGGTGAGGCTACTACTGCTGGTGACGCGGATCGTCTTGCACCAGCCGTGGCTCGGCCCGCGGTCTGTCGTCGGATGGCTCGTGTCGTGGCACCCTCACCCCCCCTGTTCGAAGGCGCGAACCCCGCGCTGGAAGGGCGAGCCATCGCGGATGCTGTGCCGCGGGTGGCACTTGAGTTGCGAGTGACCCGGCGAGTGAGCTGAGTGCCAGAACCGGCTGGTGTGAGAACCATGGGAGGAACGGAGGGCGGGCGAGCTGAGGTGAATAGGGGAGTGAACGATCGGACGCCAGAAACAGAAATAAGACTGAGAATGCCGGCGCCGAGCAATATATCTGCTTGGTGCGGCGCGAGCCAGTCGGCCGCCAAGAGCATGTCGTACATGCGGACATCGCACACTTGCACGGTATGCGATGCATGCACGTTGGCGACCTGGATGGGTAGGGCCACGATCTGCCCGATGGGTGCATCAATGGCACCGGTGGAGATGGAGAAGCGGGGCCGAGTGGGCGCGATGAGATGGTCAAGGCGCAAGGTGCGGACCATCCGCAGCGCGATGGTGGTATGGGTGGCGCCCGTATCCATGATGGCCACAAACTTGCGACCACACACCCAGACGTGACACCAGGCCACGTGTACTTCTGCAGGTATTGGTGGACCGGAGGTCAGCGGGACAGGAGCCCACGTGCATGGTGCGCGGCAGGCATCCTCCCGGATGCGGGAGTGTGCCGTGAGGATGGCATGTGCTACCATGCGGACGCCTGTATTGCGGGTACAGGAGGGGTGGATGCCGATGGGAGTGAGGGAGGGGTTCGAGGAGGAGAAGAGGGTCTGGAGACGATCCGCTGATCCAGGGGAGTGAAGAAGAAAGTCCACTAGGGACAGGGGATGACGCATATCAAGGAGAGGGGAGGCAGAGGGTATCGTTAGAAGAGCGGTGGTATCCATCGCAGCAGTGGGAGTGCATCGTGACTGTGGGAGATAAGAGCGAGGGGGGAGGTGTACCACGATCTCCTCTAGCATCCATCCGCAAATGGTGGGGTTGAAGCGACGGGCAAGCTAGAGACCGGTGGGGATAGCGGAAGGGTTTCCGCGGTGGTGAAGCAGTCGGCAGGCTCCAGCTCAGACAAGAGTTAGTATGCAGCTGCGGACTCCTCCTCCGTGAATTCGCGAGCGACTCCCTTCGACATCCGCGGGGACAGGGGGAGCAGCAGGGAGAGATTCTGGGAGATCGTCCCGCGGGTCCACGGGGTGCAGTCAGTCCTCGCGGGGAAGGCGGCTGAGAGCATCGGCATTGCGGTTGGCTAGGGTAGGTTGGTACTTGATCTTCATGTTCTAGCCCTGCAAGAGGAGGGCCCACTTGGCCAGGATACCCTCATGGTTCTGTGTGGTGAGGAGCCACTATAACACTTGATGATCGGTGAGGCAGTGAAAGGCTTGCCATTTTTGATGTAGTCGCGGAAGTGTTGGAGGGCCCACAGCACAGCCAAGCATTCGCCCTTCACCGGTGGGTAGTTTTTCTTACTGTCAGTGAGAGCCTGGCTGGCATATGCAATCACCCGTTGGACCGGCTCCTTTACTGACTGTGACAGTACGGCGCCTAGGCCGTCCCGCGACCAGTCGGTGGTGATGGAGAAGGGGAGGTTGAAGTCAGGAAACTCCAGCATGGGCGCAGTAACCAGGCGATGCTTGATTTCTGCCCAAGCAGCGGCGCACTCCGGGGTCCTCTCAAATAGGGTGTCCTGATGGGTCAGCTGCTGCAGCGGGCAGATGATGCGGGCGTGGTCGCGGACGAACTTGCGGTAGAAGGAGACAAAGCCGAGGAAGATCTTGACTTGTCCCGCGGTGGTGGGTTGCCGCCATTCATGGACAGCCGGAATCTTGGCGAGGTCGGTCTTGATGCCGTCAGCGCTCATAACAAAACCCAAAAACTCCAATGTCGCAGCACCAATGGAACACTTAGCGGCCTTCAGCTTGAGGTTTGCAGCGTGGAGAGCAGAGAAGACAGCGGAGAGGGAGGAGAAGAGGTCCGCGAAGCTGTGGGCGGCGACCATGATGTCGTCGATATAGCAGCNAACCAGGCGATGCTTGATTTCTGCCCAAGCAGCGGCGCACTCCGAGGTCCACTCAAATAGGGTGTCCTGATGGGTCAGCTGCTACAGTGGGCAGATGATGCGAGCGTGGTCGCGGACGAACTTGCGGTAGAAGGAGACAAAGCCGAGGAAGATCTTGACTTGTCCCGCGGTGGTGGGTTGCCGCCATTCCTGGACAGCCGGAATCTTGGCGAGGTCGGTCTTGATGCCGTCAGCGCTCATAACAAAACCCAAAAACTCCAATGTCGCAGCACCAATGGAACACTTAGCGGCCTTCAGCTTGAGGTTTGCAGCGTGGAGAGCAGAGAAGACAGCGGAGAGGGAGGAGAAGAGGTCCGCGAAGCTGTGGGCGGCGACCATGATGTCGTCGATATAGCAGCTCACGTTAGGGATGTCGCAGAGGATTGAGTCCATGACACGTTGGAACGTGGCGCTGGCATTGCGGAGACCAAAGGGCATGTGGGTGAAAGCGTAGAGACCTTCGGGAGTGACAAAGGCCATCTTGGCCACGGAATCCGGATGCATGGGGACGGCGTGGAAGGCTGCTTTGACATAAAGTTTTGCAAACCATCCGCGCCCCTGCAGACGCTCCTAGATATCGACAATCAGCGGCATTGGATAGGCGTCATCCTCTATCATGTGGTTGAGATCCCGGAAGTCTACATAGAAACGTTTGGAGCCGTCCGGTTTGCCGACAATGACCAAGTTGGCACGCCAAGGGCTGACGATGGGGACAATTACACCCTGCGCCTTCAATTCCGCGAGACCTTCGTTCATGATCTGTTCTTGGTGAGGGAGAATTCGGTGGACCTTCTGTTCGATCACAGCTGCTGTGCCGGTGTTCATGATATGGGAGGCATTGACAGCACCAAGGTCTGTCGCGGAGCCAGCAAAGATGTCGGCAAAGGAGTCCAATAGATCCCGGAAGTCCTGCTTCTGGGCCGATGAGAGACAGGGGTGCAGGATGTGGTCCCACCGCGGGGGTGGGGGTGGCAACGGGTCGCGGATGGGGTACAAAGCGTCGTCCTCCTCCAAGGAAGGACCCTGGCCAAACGCCTGCTCGCTCTGCTGCCACAGTCCCAGAAGGCTTGCACGTACCCCTAGTTCCGCATGGTCCGCGGAGTGCTCACGCCACTCCTCGACAGGCATCTGTTCCGCATCCAGAATGGCCGCCGCTGGGGCTTTGCTGCACAGGGAATCGTGCGTGTGCATCTTCCTGTACTGCATCTGGGAGAGAGAAAGGCAAAGCATCGGTCACTGGCACCGTTATGCGGTCTCCCACTGTGATGAGGGTGTACTCCTTTGTGCCCGTGGCGGAGGTGAGCTGCATGACGCCCAGGGAGAACAGGAGGTTGCCCTGCCGCGGGAGAAGGTAGTCCATGCCCAGAAGGACGTCGTAGGTTCGGGCCTGTGTGACTTGGACGTCCATGGGTTCGTGAAGAGAGCCTGCCTGCAGGGGTAAGCCCCGCACCTCTCCATCCCCGTAATCCATCCCTCCCGCAGATTACTGAACAGCCGACGCGTTGGGAGGATACGATCCACCCATCCAACGAGGCAGAGAACACGGAGGGCCACTGTAGTATGCGTGGCCCCTGTGTCGATGATGGCGAGGAACTTGCAACCACAAATCCAGATTACACAGTAGTGGCGGTTGTCACGGCGGGGTGGTTCCAGAGGCTGTGGTGCCCAGCCCCAGTCCACCTCCTGTGTAGTTAGTGCGGGCGGGGCCTCTGCCACAACGCGTGGGGTGTTCTGGGTGCCGTAGGTCGGAGTGGTGCAGGCGAGGGAGATGCCGACGGAATGGAGGCGGTGATTAGCCCTGCTAAATTCTTCCCTGAGTCGCGGAGCCAGCTTGGGATGGAGGCGGAGGAGGTCAAAGAAGTTCACGGAGGTGATAGGGGTGGTGAAGAGTTTGTCTACAGGATCTGTGGAATTGGTTGCAAGGGTGGGGGTGAGCTGAGATGTTAGTGGGGTAGTCGTAGCGGCTGGGAGCGCCGCATGCGCGGGGTTTGTGGGACGGTGCTTCTCCGGAGGGCGCGCAGAACGGGCAGCGATAGCCTCCTATAGCCGATCTTCGACAGCTTCCGCTCGTCGTCGCAGGTCATCCTCAAGTTGTGCAGCTTCCTGCAGATCCCATCCAGGGAGTTTGATTCGACGGGCTCGTGTGATGAGCTCCGTCTCCTCAGGCGTCGGTGTCACTTTGGTAGTCTCGTCCTCGGCCATGGGTAGCCCCAGCTTCACATTGCGAGCGCCAGCCGCGGAGTTTGGCGGCGGATTTGGCAAGATATCCTGACCCGTCTCCTGAGCCGCTGGATCCTGTCCAGTGGGGGGTTGATGCGATTGCTGCAGTTGCTGCTGTTGCGGTTACTGATGCTGCTGCTGCTGGCCGGGCCATGCCTGGTTGTAGTACTGCTGCCATTGCTGGACCATAGGATCCTGGGAAACTGGCTCAGGCCGCGGAGCCGCTTGTTGCTTGCGAGGGCAGTCCCGAGTGATATGTTCCAGACTCTGGCACGTGTAGTAAGCTTTCGGCTCCTGCTGCTGCGGAGGCGAAGCGTGTGAAGATGAGGGTGTGTGGGTGTCGCCGGACTGGAACTGTCGGGTCGACAGCTGTCGGGTGAAGATGGCCGTGGCGTCCCGCACCGCATCTTGAAGGGACAGATAGTGGTCAGCGATCATGAGACTGTTGATCTCGTTTGGAAGTGCGCGGATGAGGTTCTGCAGCAGACCCCATAGTGGCAGACCTTCCCCCTACGGACTCTTGGCCACCGAGGCCCAGGTCAGGAACTGGTCCAAGAACCTACGGATGTCATCGTCCTTGCGCATAACCTTCTTTTCAATCTTTCGCAGCGCTGATTCTTTCGTCAAGTGTTTGAAGCGCCTGATGATGGCATTGCCAAAGTCCTCGAAAGATGGGAAAGGTGCTCGTGCATTGTACCAGTCCCCTGCCGCTCCCTGGAGGTGAAGTTCTGCGGTGGCAAGGCAGAGGTCGGGCGGAATCCGGCCGACGCTAGCGTAGAGGGTGATTTGCTTCAGCCAGACCCAGGGGTCTTCCTCCGGGGCACCCTTGAAGGAATCCAGCCGGGGAATGTTGGCAGGCTCAGAACGGATATATTGTAGCTGGGGGACGGACGGTACTGCGGTTAGTCATCAACGCAGTCACAGCATGTGGCGGGGGAGGGATTGCAGGTGGGGCCGCGGAGTATCCATTCGGAGGGATCGGCATTTGGAGCTGCCCCGCGGGCATGGGAAGACTTGCTGGCGTAGGTGGGAGAGGCATGTACCAGGAAGAGGGAACGGGTTTGGAGGCTGTGTAGGGTGTGGAGAAGAATGCTGTCCCAGGTGGCAGAACCTGAGTCCCCTGTACCGATGGCGCCGCTGTCTGGGGCACCCAGTACGTCTGAGCAGGTGGGACCGCAGCCGCGGGGTGGAGAGGAATTGCTGGTCCAGTGTTGGTGGCCGGCTGCGGATTCCCTTGTAGCTGCTGTGAGGGCTGGTACAAATGGCTCTATGCAGTTGGTCGTGGCATTGGTAGCGGGGCCTGAGGAGCCGCTGTGACTGGCATTGTTCCAACCAGCTGCTGGCGAGGGAGCTGCTGATAAGCGGGCATGGATGGCTGCGGCAGCATGTTGGGAACAAGCGTCTGCGGCATCATTCCTACTGGCATTGGGCCCATCTGCTGATGTGTCTGGGTCCTCCACAGGGCTGGCGTGGCCGCGGAAGGCTGCGTCATGGTCGGCAGCTGTGCTCTGTCTCCAAACGTCTGCTGCTGATGATTCGTCGGCTGGGTCCCAGTCAGTGGAGGCTGGGCCGTGTTCCCCTGGTGGGTGGCACCCCCTCCGGGCTGGGACATCTATTGTGGAGGTTGCATGACGGCGGAGGGCCTTGTCATCACCCCCGCTTGCATCATAAGCTGCGGTAACGGAAATGTTGGCTGCTGCAGTCCCACCGTAGGCGGATGCGGCATGGCTCCCGTCTGTATAGTGCTAACCATCACCTGGTACTGTGGCGGTGTACTTGGTGCAGGTTGCTGCGGGGGCACCCCGGTTGGCAGGCTAATCAGAGTCGGCTGTGACGTCTGTGGCTGCAACGGCCCGAACGCGGAGAGCTGTTGCGCCGTCCCTGCCTGCCCGCCTCCCATGTGCGGCTACAGCGAGTATCTTAGTGGCTGAGCCACTCCAGTTGCCTGGAGCTGCACGGTTGCCCCTGTGGCTGTCGTTCCCATGCTCGGTGGAGTCCGACTCATGAGGAGTTGATTCACCAGTGGCTGTGTGGCTCGCGATGCCTGCGCGGGCACGGGCATCCCCATCTGCATGCTTCCCGTGGGCTGTGCTGATGTAGCCGTCTGCTGTTGTTGCAAACTGGGCATAGGAGGTTCCGTATTCGGGGCTCCCAGGATTGCCCCAGCCAGCTGCTGCGGCGGGCTCATGTCCTATGGCATCCCAAAGGCGGGGGCTGGGAATCCCTTCCGCTGCAGTTGCGTTGAGATGTGCTGCTTGTCTGGTGCTGATGCCTTGGGGATCCCTGACTCCTCGTGGCTTACCGGTAAGGGTTGCGGTTGTGCTGGCGGGAGTGTGGGCTGCAACTTCGTTCCGCCAGTGTCCTGTTGCTGTTGCCCGCCACGACGCTGATACACCTGTCTGCGATAGGCCTCGTGTTCTCCACCACCAGAGGATACCTCCAGCGAAGGTAGTGCATCGCAGAACCACTGTGTCCCAAGAGGCACATTCTGCTGGCCCTCTTGTCCCTGCTGATGCTGGACCGATCCATGGCTGTCAGAACCGTGGATGCTCTCCATCTCCACGCGTTCGCCCAGTACATCCATAATGTGGCGCCAGTGCAGCTGCTCCAATCACTCGGTCACCCGTCGGTGCTGGGCAAGCGGATCGAGGCCTGGTGAGGAGCTGACTGGTATGCGGGACAGCTCCGGTGAGGAGCCCCTGCTTCCAGCGTAGGTTGCGGCTCGTCGTGGTAGGAAACACCGTGCTGATGATTGCTGCTGCCGTCGCCCGGTGTCCTGATGCACAAAGCTGGCCGCCGACATCAACGGCGTATCTGAAAGGCACGTGCAGTTCTGTTGGCAAAGAGCAAAGAACCGTCCACGCTCACCGCACCATGACAGTGATACCCCAATTTTACCGCGCCCTGGATTTTTCCCGCGGATGTCTGTGCTCCGCGCTACGCCGCGGATCAGGCACTTTCACCACCACCACTATGCACGTCCGACCCGCAACAACGCTTCTTTTATCAACTTCAGACTGCGAACAACTATGCGGAATACAGGTCTGGATCTCTGCGTGAGGACCTCACCGATGTGTGACGCTCCGCGGTCCACTTCTTCCCACACGGGAGTCCACCACCTCGTGGCGTCCGACTCCTCTCCGTGGAACCCTTGTTCCGCGGACGTGTGCAAGCAAGGGACACCGCCGGCAGCCCACTTCACTCGGACTTTTGGTTCTCCACGCACTTAATCCCGCAGTCCGCGGACCGGACTCCGAGAGCAACGGAAGGCAAGAGGGCGACAGGCGGGGAACAGGGGTGAGACTGGGAAAATGTCTTTGATCAAAGCTTTAATGCGGAGTACACAGAATGCTCAAGAAGCAAGCAAGACTGAGTTGCACTTGTGCCATTGCTACTAAAGCCCTTTTCTACTTGGGACTCCGCACAGCGTATCCATACGCCGCCAGTCTCATCCCTCTCACACTATCCTTTTTCCTCCTACTTGGAGTCCACGCGGTGCGGCTACACACCGCCGGTCTCGTCCCCAAGCACACACACACACACACAGTGCCTATATCCTGCTGGTCACTCCCTTCATCCGCGGCTCGTGCGCGCGGTTCTTTGTGTTTTTCCTTGAATCTTCGTCTTCCGCGGTGCGTCTCCAGGGGTTCCTCCGTGATCAATGCTGGGTTACTCATGCTGATTGGATGTTTCTCCCCTAATTGCTCGGTTCCTCCACCGCCCTACCTGTGCATTTGTCAGTAACTGCGCATCCTGCTGCGGCTTGCCCTTGTTCTTCTTGCACCTCGGATTTTCCCGCCACCGCTTCCCGCTTTGTAACAAGTGCTTGCATTTGAGGAACCGCCGCAGGCGAGTTGCGTTAACCTTCGGCGCCCCTCCTGCAGGCACCCTGGTCTTTGCCTTCCCTGGGCCCCGCGCTACCCCTCGCTCAACCGCGTCCGCGGGAGCCAGCATCCTCTGCGCGGATCTTAGGCTGCCCCGATTCCCATTCCGCGGGTGGCCTCTTCTGTGGAGCTGCGGCAGAATTGTGCTTGACAGTAAGTGCGTGTAAGTGCGTGTAAGTGTGTGTAAGTGCGTGTAAGTGCGTGTAAGTG
>SZWC01001672.1:187475-218951 GCA_023375785.1 Penium margaritaceum
GTGCGTGTAACTCCGTGTAAATGCGTGAAACTATATGTAAGTGTGTGTAAGTGCGTGTAAGTGCGTGTAAGTGCGTGTAAGTGCATGTAAATGCGTGTAATTGCGTGCAAGTGTTTGTAAGTGTGTGTAAGTACGTGTAAGTGCGTGTAAGTACGTGTAAGTTCATGTGAGGGCGTGTACGTGCGTGTAAGTACCATTCACTGTGTCTAAGTACGTGGAAGTACATGTAAGTGCGTGTAAGTGTGTGCAAATGCGTGTAAGTGCATGTAAGTGCGTGTAAGTATGCGTAAGTGCATGTAAGTGTGTGTAAGTGTGTGTAAGTACATGTAAGTATGTGTAAGTACGCATAAGTGCGTGTAAGTGCATGTAAGTGCGTGTACGTTCTTGTAGGTGCTTCTAAGTATGTGTAATTGCGTGTAAGTGCATATAAGTGCGTGTAAGTGCGTGTAAGTGCGCATGAGTACGTGTAAGTACGTGTATGTGCATCTAAGTATGTGTAAGTGCGTGTAAGTGTGTGTAAGTATGTGTACGTGCGTATAAGTGTATGTATGTGCGTGTAAGTGCGTGTAGGTGTGTGTAAGTGCATGTAAGTGCGTGTAAGTTCATGTAAGTATGCGTAAGTACATGTAAGTGTGTGTAGGTGCGTGTAAGTCCGTATAAGTGTACGTAAGTACGTGTAAGTACGTGTAAGTGCGTGTAAGTGTGTGTAAGTGTGTGTAAGTATCTATAAGTGAGTGTAAGTGCGTGGAAGTGCGTGTAAGTGCGTGTAAGTGTGTGTAAGAGTGTGTATATGCGTGTACGTGCATGTATGTGTGTGTAAGCATGTGTAAGTGCATGTAACTGCATATAAGTACGTGTAAGTGTGTATAAGTGCGTGTAAGTACGTGTAAGTGCGTGTAAGTGTGTGTAAGTACGTGTGAGTGTATGTAAGTGCATGTAAGTACGTATAAGTTTGTGTTAGTGTGTGTAAGTGTATGTAAGCGCATGTTAGTGTATGTAAGTGCGTTTAAGTGTGTGTAAGTGTGTGTAAGTGCGTGTAAGTGCCTGTAAGTGCGTGTAAGTGCATGTTAGTGTGTGTAAATATGTGCAAGTGCATGTAAGTGCATGTAAGTGCATGTAAGTGCATGTAAGTGTGTGTAAGTACATGTAAGTGCGTGTAAGTGCGTGTAAGTGCGTGTAAGTACGTGTAAGTATGTGTAAGTGTGTGCAAGTGCGTGTAAGTACGTGGAAGTGCGTGTAACTACGTGTATGTATGTGTAAGTGCATGTTAGTTCGTGTACGTACGTGTAAGTGTGTGTAAGTGCGTGTAAGTACTTGTAAGTGCGTGTACGTTCGTGTAAGTATGTGTAAGTGCATGTAACTACGTGTAAGTGCGTGTAACTGCGTGTATGTGTGTGTAAGTACGTGTAGGTACGTACAAGTGCCTGTAAGTGCGTGTAAGTGCGTGTAAGTATGTGTAAGTGCATGTAAGTAGGTGTAGGTGTTTGTAAGTGCGTGTAAATATGTGTAAGTGCGTGTAAGTGCGTGTAAGTTTGTGTAAGTGTATGTAAGTACGTGTAAGTGCAATTAACTGCGTGTAAGTGCGTGTACGTGCATGTAAGTGTGTGTAAGTGCATGTAAATGTGTGCAAGTACGTGTAAGTGCATGTAAGTGCGTGTAAGTGCGTGTAAGTGCGTGTAAGTGCATGTAAGTGTGGGTAAGTGCATGTAAGTGCGTGTAAGTGCGTGTAAGTATGTGTAAGTGCATGTAAGTGTGTGTATGTACGTGTAAGTACGTGTAAGTACGTGTAAGTGTGTGTAAGTGCATGTAAGTGCATATAGCTGTTTATAACTGCATGTAACTACGTGTAAGTGCATGTAAATGCGGGTAAGTGTGTGTAAGTGTGTGTAAGTATGTGTAATTGTATGTAAGTGCGTGTATGTGCGTGTAAGTGTGTGTAAGTGCGTACAAGTGCGTGTTAGTATGTGTAAGTACGTTTAACTGCGTGTAAGTGGGTATAAGTGCATGTAAGTTCTTGTAAGTACGTGTAAGTACGTGTAAGTGCGTGTAAGTGCGTGTAAGTACGCGTAAGTGTGTGTAAGTACATGTAAGTGCGTGTAAGTGCGTGTACGTGCGTATAAGTGCATGTAAGTGCGGGTAAGTGCGTGTAGGTTCTTGTAAGTGCTTGTAAGTGTGTGTAATTGTGTGTAAGTGCGTATACATGCGTGTAAGTGGGTGTAAGTGCGTATAAGTGCGTGTAAGTGCTTGTAAGTGCTTATAAGTGCGTGCGAGTGCGTGTAAGTGTGTGTAAGTATGTATAATTGTGTATAACTGCGTGTAAGTATGTGTAAGTGCGTGTAAGTACGTGTAAGTGTATGTAAGTGCGTGTAAGTATGTGTAAGTGCGTGTAAGTGCGTGTAAGTGCGTATAAGTACGTGTAAGTGCATGTAAGTGCATGTAAGTGCGTGTAACTGCGTGTAACTGCGTGTAATTACGTATAAGTGCGTGTAAGTACGTGGAAGTGCGCATACGTGCGTGTAAGTGCATGTAACTGCGTGTAAGTACGTATAAGTGTGTGTAAGTGCGTGTAAGTGCGTGTAAGTGCGTGTAAGTACGAACAAGTGCGTGTAAGTGCGTGTAAGTACGTATAAGTGTGTGTAAGTGCGTGTAAGTATGTATAAGTGTGTGTAAGTGCATGTAAGTGTATTTAAGTGCATGTAAGTGCATGTAAGTGTGTGTAAGTACGTGTAAGTGGGTATAAGTGCATGTAAGTGCGTGTAAGTGCGTGTAAGAACGTGTAAGTACGTGTAAGTACATGTAAGTACGTATAAGTGTGTGTAAGTGCGTGTAAGTATGTGTAAGTGCGTATAAGTGCGTGTAAGTACATGTAAATGTGAATAAGTGCATGTAAGTACGTGTAAGTGCGTGTAAGTACGTGTAAGTGGTTATAGGGGCGCGTAACTGCATGTAAGTGCGTGTAAGTGCGTGTATGTGTGTGTAAGTGCGTGTAACTGCGTATAAGTGCGTATAACTGTGTATAAGTGTGTGTAAGTGCGTGTAAGTGCGTGTAACTACGTGTAAGTATGTGTAAGTGCGTGTAAGTGCGTATAAGTGCGTGTAAGTGCATGTAAGTGTTTGTAAGTTTGTGTAAGTGCATGTAAGTGTGTGTACGTACAATTAACTGCATGTAAGTGCGTGTAAGTGAGTATAATTGCGTGTAAGTGTGTATAAGTGCATGTAAGTGTGTGCAAGTGCGTGTAAGTGCGTGTTAGTACGTGTAAATACGTGTAAGTGCGTGTAAGTATGTGTAAGTGTGTGTAAGTGTGTGTAAGTGCGTGTAAGTGCGTGTAAGTGTGTGTAAGTGCGTGTAAGTGCGTGTAAGTGTATGTAAGTGCGTGTAAGTGCGTGTAAGTGTGTTTTAGTGCGTGTAAGTACGTGTAAATACATGTAAGTGCGTATAAGTGCGTGTAAGTGCGTATAAGTGTGTGTAAGTGCATGTAAGTGCATGTATGTGCGTATAAGTGCATATAAGTAAGTGTAAGTGTGTGTAAGTATGTGTAAGTGTCTGTAAGTACGTGTAAGTGCATGTAGGTGGGTGTAAGTCCGTGTAAGTGTGCGTAAGTGCATGTAATAGCGTGTAAGTGTGTGTAAGTGTGTGTAAGTGTGTGTAAGTGCGTGTAAGTGCGTATAAGTGTGAGTAAGTGTGTGTAAGTGCGTGTAAGTGTGTGTAAGTGTACGTAAAAGCGTGTAAATATGTGTACGTGCGTGTAAGTATATGTAAGCATGTGTAAGTACTTGTAACTGTGTGCAAGTTTGTATAAGTGCGTGTAAGTGCCTGTAAGAGCGTGTAAGTGCGTGTAAGTACGTGTAAGTGTATGTAAGTGCGTGTAAGTGCGTGTAAGTGCGTGTGAGTGCGTGTAAGTGCATGGAAGTGCGTATAAATGTGTGTAAGTATGTGTAAGTGCATGTAAGTACGCGTGAGTGCGTGTAAGTGTATGTAAGTGTGTACAAGTGCATGTAAGTGTGTGTAAGTGGATGTAAGTGCATGGAAGTGCGTGTAAGTACGTATAAGTACGTGTAAGTACGTGTAAGTACGTGTAAGTACGTGTATGTGCCTGCAAGTGTATGCAAGTGTGTACAAGTGCGTACAAGTGCATGTAAGTGCTTTTGTAAGTGCGTGTATGTGCGTGTACGTGCGTGGAAGTGCGTGTGAGTGTGTGTAAGTGTGTGTAAGTGCGTGTAAGTATGTGTAAGTGCATGTAAGTATGTGTGAGTGCGTATGAGTGCGTGTGAGTGCGTGTGAGTATGTGTGAGTACATGTGAGTGTGTGTGAGTATGTGTGAGTGCGTGTGAGTGCATGTGAGTGTGTGTGAGTACGTGTAAGTGCGTGTAAGTGCGTGTAAGTGCGTGTAACTGCGTGTAAGTGTGTATAAGTACGTGTAAGTGCGTGTAAGTGCGTGTGAATACGTGTGAGTGCGTGTGAGTATGTGTGAGTGCATGTGAGTACTTGTGAGTGTGTGTGAGTGTGTGTGAGTGCGTGTGAGTGTGTGTGAGTGTGTGTGAATGGATGTGAGTGTGTGTAAGTGCGTGTAAGTGTGTGTTAGTGTGTGTAAGTGTGTGTAAGTGCGTGTACGTACGTGTAAGTGTGTGTAAGTGTGTGTAAGTGCGTGTACGTACGTGTAAGTGTGTGTAAGTACGTTTAAGTATGTGTAAGTGCGTGTAAGTACATGTAAGTGCGTGTAAGTACATGTATGTGCGTAGAATGTGTAAGTGCGGGTAAGTACGTGTAAGTGCGTGTAAGTGCATGTAAGTGCGTGTAAGTGCATGTAAGTGCTTGTGTAAGTGAGTCTATGTGTGTGTAAGTACGTGTAAGTGCGTGTATGTGCGTGTAATTATGTGTAGGTGCATGTAAGTATGTATAAGTGCCTGTAAGTGCGTGTAAGTGCGTGTAAGTGCGTGTAAGTGCGTGTAAGTGCTTATAAGTACGTGTACGTGTTTGTAAGTACGTGTAAGTACGTGTAAGTGCGTGTAAGTGTGTATACGTTTATGTAAGTGCATGTAAGTGCGTGTATGTGTAATTATCTACGTGTAAGTACGTGTAAGTATATGTAAGTGCGTGTAAGTGCATGTAAGTGCGTGTAAGTGCGTGTAAGTGTGTGCAAGTACGTGTAAAGGCGTGTAAGTACATGTAAGTGCGTGTAAGTACGTGTAAGTGTGTGTAAGTGTGTGTAAGTGCGTGTAAGTGTGTGTAAGTGCGTGTAAGTGCGTGTAAGTACGTGTAAGTGCGTGTAAGTGCGTGTAAGTATGTGTAAGTGCGTGGAAGTGCGTGTAAGTGTGTGTAAGTATGTGTAAGTGCGTAAGTACGTGTAAGTGTGTGTAAGTGCGTGTAACTGCGTATAACTGCGTGTAACTGCGTGTAACTGCGTGTAAGTGCTTGTAAGTGCGTGTAAGTACGTGTAAGTGCGTGTAAGTGCGTGTAAGTGCATGTAAGTACGTGGAAGTGCATGTAAGTACGTGTAAGTGTGTGCAAGTACGTGTAAGTGTGTGTAAGTGCGTATAAGTATGTGTAAGAATGTGGAAGTGCGTGTAACTACGTGTAAGTGGGTGTCAGTGCATGTAAGTTCTTGTGTGTGTGTGTAAGTGCGTGTAAGTGTGTGTAAGTGCGTGTAAGTCCGTGTAAGTACGTATAAGTGCGTGTAAGTGCGTGCAAGTGTGCGAAAGTGCGTGTAAGTGCATGTAAGTGCGTCTAAGTGTGTGTAAGTGCATGTAAGTGCTTGTAAGTACGTGTAAGTGCGTGTAAGGGTGTGTAAGTATGTGTAAGTGCGTACAAGTGTGTGCAAGTGCGTGTAAGTGCGTGTAAGTACGTGTAAGTATGTACAAGTGCGTGGAACACTGTGTAAGTATGTATAAGTGCGTGTAAGTGCGTGTAAGTGTGTGTAAGTGTGTGTAAGTACACGTAAGTGCGTGTATGTACGTGTAAGTGCGTGTAACTGCGTGTAAGTGCGTGTAATTGCATGTAAGTGTATGTGAATGCATGTAAGTGTGTGTAAGTGCATATACGTGCGTGTAAGTGTTTGTAAGTACGTATACGTGCGTGTAAGTGCATGTTAGTGTGTGTAAGTACGTGTAACTGTGTGTAAGTACGTGTAACTGCGTGTAACTACGTGAAACTGTGTGTAACTGTGTGTAAGTGCACGCAAGTGTATGTTAGTTCTTGTAAGTGCTTATAAGTGCGTGTAATTGCATATAAGTGCGTATAAGTGCACGTAGGTGCGTGTAAGTACGGATAAGTGTGTGTAAGTGCTTGTAAGTGCTTGTAAGTACGTGTAAGTGCGTGTAAGTGCGTATACGTACGTGTAAGTACGTGTAAGTGCATGTAAGTGTGTGTAAGTACGTGTAAGTGCGTATAAGTGCATGTAAGTGCGTGTAAGTGCGTGTAAGTGTGTGTAAGTACGAGTAAGTGTGTGTAAGTATGTGTAAGGGCGTATTCGTGCGTATAAGTCCGTGTAAGTGCGTATAAGTGCATGTATGTGCATGTAAGTACGTATAAGTGTGTGTAACTGCGTGTAAGTACGTGTAAGTGCGTGTAAGTGCATATAAGTGTGTGTAAGTGCGTGTAAGTGTGTGTAAGTGCGTGTAAGTACGTGTAAGAGCGTATAAGTACGTGTAAGTGCGTGTAAGTATGTGTAAGTACGTGTAACTGTGTGTAACTACATGCAAGTGCGTGTAAGTACGTGTAAGTGCGTAAAAGTGCGTGTAAGTGCATGTATCTGCGTGTAAGTACATGTAAGTGTGTGTAAGTATGTGTAAGTGTGTGTAAGTGCGTGTAAGTATGTGTAAGTATGTGTAAGTGTGTGTAAGTATGTATAAGTGCGAATAAGTGCGTGTAATACGTGTAAGTGTGTGTAAGTGTATGTAAGTGTGTATAAGTGCGTATAAGTGCATGTTAGTGTGTGTAAGTGCATGTATGTGGGTATAAGTATGTGTAAGTACGTGTAAGTGGGTATAAGTGCGTATAAGTGTGTGTAAGTGCGTGTAAGTGCGTGTAAGTACGTTTAAGTACGTGTAAGTGCGTGTAATTGCGTGTAAGTGCGTGTAAGTGCGTATAAGTGCGTATAAGTGCATGTAAACGTGTGTAAGTACATGTAAGTGCGTATAAGTGCGTGTAAGTATGTGTAAGTGGGTATAAGTACGTTTTAGTGCGTGTAAGTGCTTGTAAGTGCATGTAAGTGCGTGTAAGTGCGTATAAGTGCGTGTAAGTACGTGCAAGTGCATGTAAGTGTGTGTAAGTGTGTGTAAGTGTGTGCAAGTGCGTGTAAGTGCGTATAAGTGCGTGTAAGTATGTGTAAGTACGTGTACGTGCGTGTACGTACTTGTAAGTCCGTGTAAGTGCATGTAAGTACGTGTAAGTGCGTGTAAGTGTGTGTAAGTGTATGTAAGTGTGTGTAAATGTGTGTAAGTGTGTGTAAGTATGTGTAAGCACGTGTAAGTGTGTGAAACTGCATGTAAGTATGTGTAAGTGCGTATAAGTGCGTGTAAGTACGTGTAAGTGTATGTAAGTATATGTAAGTGCGTGTAAATGCGTATAAGTGCGTGTAAGTGTATGTAAGTACGTGTAAGTGTAAGTGTGTGCGTGTAAGTGCACGTAAGTGCGTGTAAGTACGTGTAAGTATGTGTAAGTGTGTGTAAGTGTGTGTGTGTACGTACAAGTGCATGTAAGTGTGTTTAAGTGGGTGTAAGTGCATATAAGGGCGTGTGAGTGCGTATAAGTGCATGTAAGTACGTGCAAGTGTGTGCAAGTATGTGCAAGTGCATGTAAGTGCTTTTGTAGGTACGTGTATGTGCGTGTATGTGCATGTAAGTGCATGTAAGTGCGTGGAAGTGCATGTGAGTGCGTGTAAGTGTGTGTAAGTACGTGTAAGTGCATGTAAGGGCTTGTAAGTGTGTGTGATTATGTGTGACTACACGTGAGTACGTGTGAGTGTGTGTGAGTGCGTGTGAGTGTGTGTGTGAGTGTGTGTGAGTGCGTGTGAGTGCATGTGAGTACGTGTGAGTGCGTGTAAGTGCGTGTAAGTGCGTGTAAGTACGTGTAAGTACATGTAAGTGCGTGTAAGTACGTGTAAGTGCGTGTAAGTACGTATAAGTACGTGTAAGTGCGTGTAAGTACGTGTGAGTGTGTGTGAGTATGTGTGAGTGCGTGTGAGTGCGCGTGAGTATGTGTGAGTATGTGTGAATGTGTGTGAGTGCGTGTGAGTGCGTGTGAGTACATGTGAGTGCGTGTGAGTGTGTGTAAGTACGTGTAAGTGCGTGTTAGTGTGTGTAAGTGCATGTAAGTGTGTGTACATGCGTGTAAGTGCGTTTAAGTGCATGTAAGTGCGTGTAAGTGTGTGTAAGTGCGTGTAAGTGCGTGTAAGTACGTGTTAGTGCGTGGAAGTGCGTGTAAGTGTGGGTAAGTGCGTGTAAGAGCGTGTAAGTACGTGTAAGTTTGTGTAAGTGCGTGCAAGTGCATGCAAGTACGTGCATGTGCGTGTAAGTGCTTGTGTAAGTGTGTGTATGTGCATGTAAGTGCGTGTATGTGCGTGTACGTACTTATAAGTGCGTGTAAGTGCATGTAAGTACGTGTAAGTATGTGTAAGTATGTGTAAGTACGTGTAAGAACGTGTAAGTTCATGTAAGTGTGTGTAAGTGCGTGTAAGTACGTGCAAGTGCGTGCAAGTACGTGTAAGTGCGTGTAAGTACATGTAAGTACGAGTAAGTGTGTATAAGTGCATCTAAGTGCGTGTAAGTGCATGTAAGTGCGTGTAAGTGCGTGTAAGTGCGTGTAAGTGCATGTAAGTGCGTGTAAGTGTGTGTAAGTGGGTGTAAGTACGTGCACGTGTGTACAAGTGTGTGTACGTGCGTGTTTGTGCTCGTGTATGTGGGTATAAGTGCTCGTTTATGTGTGTGTGTGTGTGTGTGTAAGTGCGTGTAGGTACGTGTAAGTGCGTGTAAGTGCGTGTAAGTGCATATAAGTGTGTGTACATGCGTGTAAGTGGGTGTAAGTGCGTGTAAGTGCGTGTGGGTGCGTGCGAGTGCGTGTGAGAGTTTGTGAGTGCGTGTAAGTGCGTGTAAGTGTATGTAAGTGCGTGTAAGTGCAAGAAAGTGTGTGTAAGTGCGTGTAAGTGTATGAAAATGCGTGTAAGTGCATATAAGTGCATCTAAGTGCGGGTAAGTGCGTGTAAGTGCGTGTAAGTGCGTGTAAGTGCGTGTAAGTCTGTGTGAGTGCATGCAAGTGCGTGCAAGTGCGTGCAAGTGCGTGCAAGTGCGTGCAAGTACGTACAAGTGCGTGTAAGTTCTTGTGTAAGTACGTGTATGTGCGTGTATGTGCATGTAAGTACATGTAAGTACGTGAAAGTGCGTGTAAGTGCGTGTAAGTACGTGTAAGTACGTGCACGTGCATGTGAGTGCATGTGAGTGCGTGTGAGTGCGCGTGAGTGCGTGTGGGTGTGTGTGAGTGTGTGTGAGTGTTTGTGAGTGCATGTGAGTGCCTGTGAGTATGTGCAAGTGCGTATAAGTGCGTGTAAGTGCATGTAAGTGTATGTAAGTACGTGTAAGTGTGTGTAAGTACGTGCAAGTGCGTGTAAGTACTTGTAAGTGCGTGTTAGTACTTGTTAGTGCATGTAAGTGCGTGTAAGAACGTGTAAGTGCGCGTACGTGTGTGTGAGTGCATGTTAGTGCGTGTAAGTGCGTGTAAGTGCATTTAAGTGTGTATAAGTGCATGTAAGTGCGTGTTAGTGCGTGTAAGTGCGTGTAAGTGCATGTAAGTGTGTGTAAGTGTGTGCGCGTAAGTGCGTGTAAGTGCGCATAACTGCGTTTAAGTGCGTGTAAGTGCGTGTGAGTGCGTGTGACTGCATGTGAGTGCATGTATGTGCGTATAAGTGCATGTAAGTGTGTGTAAGTGCATGTAAGTGCGTGTACATGCGTGTAAGTGCATGCAAGTGCGTACAAGTGCGTGCAAGTGTGTGTGTACGTGTGTAAGTGCGTGTATGTACGTATATGTACATGTATGTACGTGTAAGTGCGTGTTAGTGCGTGTAAGTGCGTGTAAGTACGCGTTAGTGCTCATAACTGCGTTAAGTGCATATAA
The DNA here is from genome assembly GCA_023375785.1 of Penium margaritaceum. Classification (NCBI taxonomy): domain Eukaryota; kingdom Viridiplantae; phylum Streptophyta; class Zygnematophyceae; order Desmidiales; family Peniaceae; genus Penium; species Penium margaritaceum. Next base: position 197,581 of record SZWC01001672.1, read on the forward strand.
GTGCATGTAAGTACATGTAAGTGCGTTTAAGTGCGTGTAAGTGCGCATAAGTTTGTGTGAGTGCATGCAAGTGCGTGTTAGTGCGTGTAAGTGCGTGTAAGTGCGTGTAAGTGTGTATAATTGTGAGTAGGTGTGTGTGAGTGCGTGTAAGCGTGTATAACTGCGTGTAAGCGTGTGTAAGTGTGTATAAGTGCGTATAAGTGCGTGTAAGTGTGTGCAAGTGTGTGCAAGTACGTGTAAGTGCGTGTAAGTGCGTGTAAGTGTGTGTAAGTGTGTGTAAGTGCGTGTAAGTACGTGTAAGTGCGTGTAAATGCGTGTAAATGCGTGTAAGTACATGTAAGTGCGTGTAAGTACGTGCAAGTGCGTGCAAGTGCGTGTAAGTGTGCGCAAGTGTGTGCAAGTACGTGCAAGTACATGCAAGTGTGTGCAAGTGCATGTAAGTGCGTGTAAGTACTTGTGTAAGTGTGTGTAAGTGCGTATAAGTGCGTGTAAGTGTGTGTAAGTGCGTGTAAGTGCGTGTAAGTGTCTATAAGTGTGAATGAGTGCATGTGAATGTGTGTGAGTGCGTGTGAGTGTGTGTGAGTACGTGTGAGTGTGTGTGAGTGTATGTGAGTACGTGTAAGTGCATATAACTGCATGTAAGTATGTGTGAGTGTGTGTGAGTGTGTGTAAGTGCGTGTAAGTACGTATAAGTACGTATAAGTGCGTATAAGTACGTGTAAGTACGTGTAAGTGCGTGTAAGTGTGTATAAGTGTGGGTAAGTGCGGGTAAGTGCGTGTAAGTGCGTGTAAGTACGCGGAAGTGCATGCAAGTGCGTACAAGTGCGTGCACGTGTGTGCAAGTGTTGGTAAGTACGTGTAAGTGCGTGTAAGTACGTGTATGTGCGTGTAAGTACGTGTAAGTGCGTGTGAGTGCGTGTGAGTACGTGTGAGTAAATATGAGTACGTGTGAGTGCGTGTGAGTATGTGTGAGTGCGTGTGAGTGCGTGTGAGTATGTGTGAGTGCGTACGAGTGCGTGTAAGTGCGTGTAAGTGTGTGTAAGTGCGTGTAAGAGCATGTAAGTGCATGTAAGTAGGTATAAGTGCGTGTAAGTGCGTGTAAGTGCTTGTGGGGTATGTAAGTGCATGTAAGTACGCATAAGCGTGTGTAAGTGTGTGTAAGTGCGTCTGAGTACGTGTAAGTGCATGTAAGTGTGTGTAAGTGGGTGTAAGTGTGTATAAGAGAGTGTATGTGCGTATAAGTGCGTGTAAGTACGTGCAAGTGTGTGCAAGTACGTGCAAGTGCGTGTAAGTGCTTTTGTAAGTACGTGTATGTGCGTGTATGTGCGTGTAAGTGCATGTAAGTGCGTGGAAGTGCATGTGAGTGCGTGTAAGTGTGTGTAAGTACGTGTAAGTGCATGTAAGTGCGTGTAAGTGTGTGTGATTGTGTGTGAGTACATGTGAGTACGTTTGAGTGTGTGTGAGTGCGTGTGAGTGTGTGTGTGAGTGTGTGTGAGTACGTGTGAGTGCATGTGAGTGCGTGTGAGTGCATGTAAGTGTGTGTAAGTGCGTGTAAGTACGTGTAAGTACATGTAAGTGCGTGTAAGTACGTGTAAGTGCGTGTAAGTACATATAAGTACGTATAAGTGCGTGCAAGTACATGTGAGTGTGTGTGAGCATGTGCGAGTGTGTGTGAGTACGCGTGAGTATGTGTGAGTGTGTGTGAGTGTGTGTGAGTGCGTGTGAGTGCGTGTGAGAGCATGTGAGTGCGTGTGAGTGTGTGTAAGTACGTGTAGGTGCGTGTTAGTGTATGTAATTGCATGTAAGTGTGTGTACATGCGTGTAAGTGCGTGTAAGTGCATGTAAGTGCGTGTAAGTGTGTGTAAGTGCGTGTAAGTGCGCGTAAGTACGTGTAAGTGCGTGGAAGTGCATGTAAGTGTGGGTAAGTGCGTGTAAGTGCGTGTAAGTACGTGTAATTGTGCGTAAGTGCGTGCAAGTACATGCAAGTGCGTGCACGTGCGTGTAAGTGATTGTGTAAGTGTGTGTATGTGCATGTAAGTACGAGTATGTACGTGTAAGTACGTATAAGTGCGTGTAAGTACGTGTACGTGCATGTAAGTACGTGAAAGTGTGCGTAAGTGCGTGTAAGTGCTTGTGTAAGTGTGTGTATGTGCATGTAAGTGCGTGTATGAGCGTGTAAGTACGTATAAGTACGTGTAAGTGCCTGTAAGTACGTGTAAGTTCATGTAAGTGTGTATAAGTGCTTGTAAGTACGTGCAAGTGCATGCAAGTGCGTGTAAGTACATGTAAGTACATGTAAGTACGTGTAAGTGTGTTTGAGTGCATCTAAGTGCGTGTAAGTGCATGTAAGTGCGTGTAAGTGCGCGGAAGTGCGTGTAAGTGCATGCAAGTACGTGTAAGTGTGTGTAAGTGGGTGTAAGTGCATGCAAGTGTGTACAAGTGTGTGTATGTGCGTGTTTGTGCTCGAGTATGTGGGTGTAAGTGCTTGTTTATGTGTGTGTGTGTGTAAGTGCGTGTAAGTATGTGTAAGTGCGTGTAAGTGCGTGTAAGTGCGTATAAGTGCATGTACGTGCGTGTAAGTGGGTGTAAGTACGTATAAGTGCGTGTGAGTGCATGTGAGTGCGTGTGAGAGTGTGTGAGTGCATGTAAGTGCGTGTAAGTGTATGTAAGTGCGTGTAAGTGCATGAAAGTGTGTGTAAGTGCGTGTAAGTGTGTGTAAGTGCGTGTAAGTGCGTATAAGTGCATCTAAGTGCGGGTAAGTGCGTGTAAGTGCGTGTACATACGTGTAAGTGTATGTGAGTGTGTGCAAGTGCGTGCAAGTGCGTGTAAGTGCGTACAAGTGCATGCAAGTACGTACAAGTGCATGTAAGTGCTTGTGTAAGTGCGTGTATGAGCGTGTATGTGCGTGTATGTGCGTGTAAGTACATGTAAGTACGTGGAAGTGCGTGTAAGTGCGTGTAAGTATGTGTAAGTACGTGCAAGTGCGTGTGAGTGCATGTAAGTGCGTGTGAGTGCGTGTGAGTGCGTGTGAGAGTGTGTGAGTGCATGTAAGTGCGTGTAAGTGTATGTAAGTGCGTGTAAGTGCATGAAAGTGTGTGTAAGTGCGTGTAAGTGTGTGTAAGTGCGTGTAAGTGCGTATAAGTGCATCTAAGTGCGGGTAAGTGCGTGTAAGTGCGTGTACATACGTGTAAGTGTATGTGAGTGTGTGCAAGTGCGTGCAAGTGCGTGCAAGTGCGTACAAGTGCATGCAAGTACGTACAAGTGCATGTAAGTGCTTGTGTAAGTGCGTGTATGAGCGTGTATGTGCGTGTATGTGCGTGTAAGTACATGTAAGTACGTGGAAGTGCGTGTAAGTGCGTGTAAGTATGTGTAAGTACGTGCAAGTGCGTGTGAGTGCATGTGAGTGCGTGTGAGTGCGCGTGAGTACGTGTGAGAGTGAGTGAGTGCGTGTGAGTATGTGTGAGTGCATGTGAGTGCGTGTGAGTATGTGTAAGTGCGTATAAGTGCGTGTAAGTACGTGTAAGTGTATGTAAGTACGTGTAAGTGTGTATAAGTGCGTGCAAGTGCGTGTAAGTACGTGTAAGTGCGTGTTAGTACGTGTTAGTGCATGTAAGTGCGAGTAAGTGCGTGTAAGTGCACGTACGTGTGTGTGAGTGCATGTAAGTGTGTGTAAGTGTGTGTAAGTGTATTGAAGTGTGTGTAATTGCATGTAAGTGCATGTTCGTACGTGTAAGTGCGTGTAAGTGCATGTAAGTGTGTGTAAGTGTGTGCGGGTAGGTGCGTGTAAGTGCGTGTAAGTGCGTTTAAGTGCGTGTAAGTGCGTGTGAGCGCGTGTGATTTCATGTGAGTGCATGTAAGTGCGTGTAAGTGCAGGTAAGTGTGTGTAAGTGCATGTAAGTACGTGTACATGCGTGTAAGTGCATGCAAGTGCGTGCAAGTGTGTGCAAGTGTGTGTATACGTGTGTAAGTGTGTGTATGTACGTATATGTACGTGTATGTACGTGTGAGTGCGTGTAAGTGTGTGTAAGTGAGTGTAAGTATGCGTAAGTACTCATAACTGCGTTTAAGTGCGTGTAAGTGCGATTAAGTGTGTAAGTGCACATAAGTTCGTATAAGAGCATGTAAGTGCGTGTTAGTGCGTGTAAGTATGTGTAAGTGTGTGTAAGTGTGTGTAAGTGCGTGCAAGTATGTGCAAGTATGTGTAAGTGCATGTAAGTGCATGCAAGTGTGTGCAAGTGCGTGCAAGTGTATGTAAGTGCGTGTAAGTACTTGTGTAAGTGTGTGTATGTGCGTCTATGTGCGTGTATGTGTGAGTAAGTACGTGTAAGTGCGTATAAGTACGTGTAAGTGCGTGTAAGTGCGTGTATGTGCGTGTGAGTATGTGTGAGTACGTGTGAGTGCGTGTGAGTGCGTGTGAGTACGTGTGAGTGTGTCTGAGTGTGTGTGAGTGCGTGTGAGTGCGTGTGAGTGCGTGTGAGTGTGAGTGAGTGTGAGTGAGGGCGTGTGAGTACGTGGAAGTGCGTGCAAGTACGTGGAAGTGCGTGCAAGTAGGTGCAAGTACATGCAAGTGCGTACAAGTACGTGCAAGGGCGTGTAAATGCTTGTGTAAGTGGGTGTATGTATGTGTATGTGTGTGCATGTGTGTGTAAGTGTGTGTAAGTGCGTGTTAGTGTGTGTAAGTGCGTGTGAGTGCGTGTAAGTTTCTATAAGTGCGTGTATGTGCGTGTAAGTGCGTGTTAGTGCGTGTAAGTGCGTACAAGTGGGTGCAAGTCAGTGCAACTGTATGCAAGTGCGTGTAAGTGCGTGTAAGTGCTTGTGTATGTGCGTGCTTGTACGTGTATGTGTGTGTTTGTGTATGCAAGTACGTGTCAGTGCGTGTAAGTGCGTGTAAGTGTGTGTAAGTGCGTGTAAGTACGTGCAAGTGTTTGCAAGTGCTTGTGTAAGCATGTGTATGTGCGGGTATGTGCGTGTATGTACGTGTAAGTACATGTAAGTACGTGGGAGTGCATGTAAGTGCGTGTAAGTGCGTGTAAGTGCGTGTGAGTACGTGTGAGTGCGTGTACGTGTGTGTGAGTGCGTGTGAGTACGTGTGAGTGTACGTGAGTACGTGTGAGTGCATGTGAGTGCGTGTGAGTGCGTATGAGTGCGTGTAAGTGCGTGTAAGTGCATGTAAGTACGTGTAAGTGTGTGTAAGTGTGTGCAAGTACGTGGAAGTGCGTGTAAGTGTATATTAGTGCGTGTTAGTGCATGTAAGTGTGTGTAAGTGCGTGTAAGTGTGCGTAAGTGCGTGTGAGTGCATGTAAGTGTGTGTAAGTACGTGTAAGTATATTTAAGTGTGCGTAAGTGCATGTAAGTGCGTGTTAGTATGTGTAAGTGCGTGTAAGTGCATGTAAGTGTGTGTGAGTGCATGTGGGTAAGTGTGTGTAAGTGCGTGTAGGTGTGTTTAAGTGCGTTTAAGTGCGTGTGAGTGTGTGTGAGTGCATGTGAGTGCATGTAAGTACGTGTAAGTGCATGTAAGTGCGTGTAAGTGCAGGTAAGTGCGTGTACGTACGTGTAAGTGCATGCAATTGCGTGCAAGTGCGTGCAAGTGCGTACAAGTGTGTGTGTGTGTGTGTGTGTGTGTATGTGTGTAAGTGCATGTATGTACGTGTATGTGCGTGTATGTGCGTGTAAGTGTGTGTAAGTGTATATAAGTGCGTGTAATTGCGCGTAATTGCTCATAAGTGTGTGTAAGTACGTGTAAGTGCGTGTAAGTGCCTGTAAGTGTATTTAAGTGCGTGTAAGTGCGCATACATTTGTGTAAGTGCGTGTAAGTGCATGTTAGTGCGTGTAAGTACGTGTAAGTGTCTGTAAGTGTGTGTAAGTGCGTGTAAGTATGTGTAAGTGTGTGTAAGTTCGTGTAAGTGCGTATAAGTATAAGTAGGTGTAAGTGTGTGCAAGTGTGTGCAAGTGTGTGTAAGTGCGTATAAGTGCGTGTAAGTGCGTGTAAGTGCATGTAAACACGTGTAAGTGTGTGTAAGTGCGTGTAAGTGCGTGTAAGTGCGTGTAAGTGCATGTAAGTATGTGTAAGTGCGTATAAATGTGTGTAAGTGCGTGTAAGTGCGTGTAAGTGCAGGTGAGTGCGTGTAAAAGCATAGAAGTGCATGCAAGTGCGTGTAAGTGTGTGTAAGTATGTGCAAGTGCGTGCAAGTGCATGCAAGTACGTGCAAGTGCGTGTAAGTATGTATAAGTACTTGTGTGAGTGTCTGTAAGTGCGTATAAGTGCGTGTAAGTATGTATAAGTGCGTGTAAGTACGTGTAAGTGCATGTAAGTGCATGTGAGTGCGTGTGAGTCCGTGTGAGTGCGTCTGAGTGTGTGTGAGTGCGTGGGAGTGCGTGTAAGTACTTATGAGTACTTGTAAGTGCTTGTAAGTACTTGTAAGTACTTGTGTGTAAGTACTTGTAAGTGCTTGTAAGTACTTGTAAGTACGTGTGAGTGCGTGTAAGTACACAAGTACTTGTAAGTACTTGTGTGAGTGAGTGTATGTGAGTACGTGTAAGTACGTATAACTGCGTGTAAGTACGTGTGAGTGTGTGTGAGTGCGTGTAAGTGTGTGTAAGTGCGTGTAAGTACGTGTAAGTGCGTGTAAGTGCGTGTAAGTGTGTGTACGTGCATGTAAGTGCGGATAAGTGTGGTTAAGTGCGTGTAAGTGCGTGTAAGTGTGCGTAAGTGGGTGCAAGTGCATGCAAGTGTGTGCAAGTGTGTGTAAGTGCGTATAAGTGTGTGTAAGTGCGTGTATGTGCGTGTAAGTACGTGTAAGTGTGTGTGAGTGTGTGTGAGTACGTGTGAGTAAATGTGAGTGCGTGTGAGTACGTGTGAGTGTGTGTGAGTACGTGTGAGTGCGTGTGAGTGCGTGTAAGTGCGTATGAGTGCGTGTAAGTGCGTGTTAGTGCGTGTAAGTGCGTGTAAGTGCATGTAAGTGCATGTAAGTAGGTGTACGTACGTCTAAGTATGTGTAAGTGCTTGTAGTGTATGTAAGTGCATGTAAGTGCATGTAAGTGTGTGTAAGAGCGTGTAAGTGCGTGTAAGTGCGTGTTAGTGTGTGTAAGTGTGTGTAAGTGCGTGTAAGTACGTGTAAGTGTGTGTAAGTACGTGTAAGTGGGTGTAAATGCATGTAAGTGCGTGTAAGTGCCTGTAAGTACGTATAAGTGCGTGTAAGTGTGTGTAAGTGTGTTTAAGTGCGTGTAAGTGTTTGTAAGTGCGTGTAAGTACGTGTAAGTGCGTATAAGTATGTGTACGTTCGTATAAGTGTGTGTAAGTACATGCAAGTGCAATTAATTGTGTGTAAGTGCATGTAAGTACGTGTAAGTGCGTATAAGTGCGTGTAAGTGCGTGTAAGTGTGTGCAAGTACGTGTAGGTGCATGTAAGTGCGTGTAAGTGCGTGTAAGTTCCTGTAAGTACGTGTAAGTGTGTATAAGTGCATATAAGTGCATGTAAGTGCGTGTAAGTATGTGTAAGTGCATGTAAGTACGTATAAGTGCGTGTAATTACGTGTAAGTATTTGTAAGTGCGTGTCAGTATGTGTAAGTACGTGTAAGTGCGTGTAAGTTTGGGTAAGTGCGTGTAAGTGCGTGTAAGTGCAATTAACTGCGTGTAACTGCGTGTAAGTGCGTGTAAGTGCGTGTAAGTGTGTACAGGTGCGTGTAAGTGTGTGTAAGTTCGTGTAAGTATGTGTAAGTGCGTGTAAGTGTATGTAAGTGCGCGTAAGTACGTGTAAGTGCGTGTAAGTGTGCGTAAGTGCGTGTAAGTGCGTGTAAGTGCGTGTAAGTTCTTGTAAGTGCTTCTAAGTGCGTGTAATTACGTGTTAGTAGGTATACATGTGTGTAAGTGTGTATAAGTGTGTGTAAGTACGTATAAGTGTGTGTAAGTACGTGGAAGTGCATGTAGGTGCGTGTAAGTCTGTGTAAGTGTACGTAAGTGCGTGTAAGTGCGTATAAGTGCGTGTATGTGAGTGTAAGTGTGTGTAAGTATGTGTAAGTGAAAGTTAGTGCGTGTAAGTTCGTATAAATGCGTGTAAGTGTGTGTAAGTATGTGTAAATGCGTATAAGTTCATGTAAGTGTGTGTAAGCACGTGTAAGTGCATGTAACTACGTGTAAGTGTGTGAAAGTACGTGTAAGTGCGTGTAAGTACGTGTTAGTGTGTGTAAGTACGTGTAAGTGTATGTAAGTGTATGTAAGTGCGTGTAAGTGCGTGTAAGTTCGTGTAAGTGCGTGTAAGTGCATGTAAGTGTGTGTAAGTGCGTATAAGTACGTGTAAGTGTGTGTAGGTGCGTGTGAGTGCGTGTAAGTACATGTAAGTGTGTGTAAGTGCATGTAAGTGCATGTAAGTACATGTAAGTGCATGTAAGTGTGTATAAGTGTGTGTAGCTGTGTGTAAGTGCGTGTAAGTGCGTGTAAGTACAATTCACTGCGTGTAAGTGTGTGTAAGTGCGTGTAAGTACATGTAAGTGCGTATAAGTGCGTGTAAGTGTATGCAAGTCTGTGTAAGTGCATTTAATTGCATGTAAGTGTGAGTTAGTGTGTGTAGGTACATGTAAGTGCGTGTAAGTACGTGTAAGTGCGTGTAAGTGCATGTAAGTGCGTTTAAGTGTGTGTAAGTTCTTGTAAGTACTTGTAAGTGCGTGTAAATGCGTGTAAGTACGTATGAGTGCATGTAAGTGGGTGTAAGTGCGTGTAAGTGCTTGTACGTGTGTGTAAGTACGTGTAAGTGTGTGTAAGTGCGTGTAAGTACGTGTGAGTGCATGTAAGTGCGTGTAAGTGCGTGTAAGTGCGTGCAAGTGCGTATAAGTGCGTGTAAGTGTGTATAAGTGCGTGTAAGTGCGTGTAAGTGCGTGTAAGTACGTGTAAGTGCGTGTAAGTGTGTGCAAGTACGTGTAAGTGCGTGTAGGTATGTGTAAGTCCGTGTAAGTGCGCGTAAGTGCGTGTAAATGCGTGCAAGTGCGTGTAAGTGTGTGTAAGTGCGTGTAAGTACGTGTAAGTGCGTATAAGTGCGTGTAAGTGTGTGTAAGTGCGTGTAAGTACGTGTAAGTGCGTATAAGTGCGTGTAAGTGTGTGTAAGTGCGTGTAAGTACGTGTAAGTGCGTATAAGTGCGTGTAAGTGTGTGTAAGTGCGTGTAAGTACGTGTAAGTGCGTATAAGTGCGTGTAAGTGTGTGTAAGTGCGTGTAAGTACGTGTAAGTGCGTATAAGTGCGTGTAAGTGTGTGTAAGTGCGTGTAAGTACGTGTAAGTGCGTATAAGTGCGTGTAAGTGTGTGTAAGTGCGTGTAAGTACGTGTAAGTGCGTATAAGTGCGTGTAAGTGTGTGTAAGTGCGTGTAAGTACGTGTAAGTGCGTATAAGTGCGTGTAAGTGTGTGTAAGTGCGTGTAAGTACGTGTAAGTGCGTGTAAGTGTGTGCAAGTACGTGTAAGTGCGTGTAGGTATGTGTAAGTCCGTGTAAGTGCGCGTAAGTGCGTGTAAATGCGTGCAAGTGCGTGTAAGTGTGTGTAAGTGCGTGTAAGTACGTGTAAGTGCATGTAAGTGTGTGTAAGTGCGTGTAAGTGTATGTAAGTGTGTGTAAGTGCATGTAAGTACGTGTAAGTTTGTACAAGTACGTGTAAGTACATGTAAGCATGTATAAATGCGTGTAAGTACGTGTAAGTGCGGGTAAGTGTGTGTAAGTGCGTGTAAGTGCATGTAAGTGCGTGTAAGTGCATGTAAGTGCGTGTAAGTACGTGCAAGTACGTGTAAATACGTATAAGTGTGTGTAACTATGTGTAAGTGGGCGTAAGTGCGGATAAGTGCATGAAAGTGCGTGTAAGTGCGTGTAGGTGCGTGTAAGTACGTGTAAGTACGTGTAAGTGCATGGAAGTACGTGTAAGTGCGTGTAAGTTTGTGTAAGTGCGTGTAAGTGCGTGTAAGTGCAATTAATTGTGTGTAACTGCGTGTAAGTGCGTGTAATTGCGCGTAAGTGTGTACAAGTGCGTGTAAGTGTGTGTAAGTGCGTGTAAGTATGTATAAGTGCGTGTAAGTGTGTGTAAGTGCGCATAAGTACGTGTAAGTGCGTGTAAGTGTGCGTAAGTGCGTGTAAGTGCGTGTAAGTGCGTGTAAGTTCTTGTAAGTGCTTCTAAGTGCGTGTAATTACGTGTAAGTAGGTATACATGTGTGTAAGTGTGTATAAGTGTGTGTAAGTACGTATATGTATGTGTAAGTACGTGTAAGTGCATGTAGGTGCGTATAAGTCTGTGTAAGTGTGCGTAAGTGCGTGTAAGTGCGTATAAGTGCGTGTATGTGTGTGTAGGTGTGTGTAAGTATGTGTAAGTGAAAGTAAGTGCGTGTAAGTGCGTATAAATGCGTGTAAGTGTGTGGAAGTACGTGTAAGTGCATGTAACTGCGTGTAAGTGTGTGTAAGTACGCGTAAGTGTGTGTAAGTACGTGTAAGTGCGTGTAAGTACGTGTAAGTGTATGTAAGTGTGTGTAAGTGCGTGTAAGTGCGTGTAAGTTCGTGTAAGTGCGTGTAAGTGCATGTAAGTGCATGTAAGTGCGTATAAGTACGTGTAAGTGTGTGTAGGTGCGTGTGAGTGCGTGTAAGTACATGTAAGTGTGTGTAAGTGCATGTAAGTGCATGTAAGTACATGTAAGTGCATGTAAGTGTGTATAAGTGTGTGTAACTGTGTGTAAGTGCGTGTAAGTGCGTGTAAGTACAATTCACTGCGTGTAAGTGTGTATAAGTGCGTGTAAGTACGTGTAAGTGCGTGTAAGTGCGTGTAAGTGTATGCAAGTGTGTGTAAGTGCATTTAATTGCGTGTAAGTGCGAGTTAGTGTGTGTAAGTACATGTAAGTGCGTGTAAGCATGTGTAGGTGCGTGTAAGTGCATGTAAGTGCGTGTAAGTGTGTGTAATTTCTTGTAAGTACTTGTAAGTGCGTGTAAATGCGTGTAAGTACGTATAAGTGCGTGTAAGTGGGTGTTAGTGCGTGTAAGTGTTTGTACGTGTGTGTAAGTACGTGTAAGTGTGTGTAAGTGCGTGTAAGTACGTGTGAGTGCATGTAAGTGCGTATAAGTGCGTGTAAGTGCGTGCAAGTGCATATAAGTGCGTGTAAGTGTGTATAAGTGCGTGTAAGTGCGTGTAAGTGCGTGTAAGTACGTGTAAGTGCGTGTAAGTGTGTGTAAGTACGTGTAAGTGCGTGTAGGTACGTGTAAGTCCGTGTAAGTGCGCGTAAGTGCGTGTAAATGCGTGCAAGTGCGTGTAAGTGTGTGTAAGTGCGTGTAAGTATGTGTAAGTGCATGTAAGTGTGTGTAAGTGCGTGTAAGTGTATGTAAGTGTGTGTAAGTGCATGTAAGTACGTGTAAGTTTGTATAAGTACGTGTAAGTACATGTAAGTATGTGTAAATGCGTGTAAGTGCGTGTAAGTGCGGGTAAGTGTGTGTAAGTGCGTGTAAGTGCATGTAAGTACGTGTAAGTGCATGTAAGTGCGTGTAAGTACGTACAAGTACGTGTAAATACGTATAAGTGTGTGTAACTATGTGTAAGTGCGCGTAAGTGCGGATAAGTGCGTGAAAGTGCGTGTAAGTGCGTGTAGGTGCGTGTAAGTACGTGTAAGTACGTGTAAGTGCATGTAAGTACGTGTAAGTGCGTGTAAGTGCGTGTAAGTGTGTGTAAGTATGTGTAAGTGCATGTAAGTGCGTGTAAGTGTGTGCAAGTGCATGTAAGTATGTGTAAGTGTGTGTAACTGCGTGTAAGTACGTGTAAGTGCGTGTAAGTACGTGTAAGTGCGTGAAAGTACGTGTAAGTGCGTGTAAGTGTGTGTAAGTGTTTGTAAGTACGTGTAAGTACGTGAGAGTGTGTGTAAGTGTGTGTAAGTTCGTGTAAGTGCGTGTAAGTACGTGTGAGTACAATTAACTGTGTGTAAGTACGTGTAAGTGCGTGTAAGTACATGTAAGTGCGTGTAAGTGTGTGCAAGTACGTGTAAGTGTATGTAAGTTCGTGTAAGTGCGTGTAAGTCCGTGTAAGTGCGTGTATGTGTGTGTAACTACGTGTAAGTGCGTGTAAGTGTGGGTAAGTGCGTGTAAGTGTGTGTAAGAACGTGTAAGTATGTGTAAGTACGTGTAAGTGCGTGTAAGTGCGTCTAAGTGTGTGTAAGTATGTGTGAGTGCGTGTAAGTGCGTGTAAGTATGTGTAAGTGCGTTTAAGTGCGTATAAGTATATGCAAGTGCGTGTAAGTATGTGTAAGTGCGTGTGACTGCGTGTAAGTGCGTGTAAGTATGTGTAAGTACGTGTAAGTGCATGTAAGTGCGTGTAAGTGTGTGTAAGTGCGTGTAAGTGTTTGTAAGTGCGTGTAAGTACGTGTAAGTGAATGTAAGTGCGTGTACATTCGTGTAAGTACTTGTAAGTGCATGGAAGTGCAATTAACTGCGTGTAAGTGCGTGTAAGTGCGTGTAAGTGCATGTAAGTGTGTGTAAGTGTGTGCAAGTACGTGTAAGTACGTGTAAGTGTATATAAGTGCGTGTAAGTGTGTGTAAGTGCTTGTAAGTGCCTGTAAGTGCGTGTAAGTGCGTATAAGTGTGGGTAAGTGCGTATAAGTGCGTGTAAGTACCTATAAGTGCGTGTATGTGCGTGTAAGTATGTGTAAGTGCGTGTAAGTGCGTGTAAGTGTATGCAAGTACGTGTAAGTGTGTGTAAGTGCATGTAAGTTCGTATAAGTGTGGATAAGTGCGTATAAGTGCGTGTAAGTGTGTGCAAGTGTGTGTAAGTACATGTAAGGGTGTGTAACTACGTGTAAGTGCGTGTAAGTGTGTGTATGTGCGTGTAAGTATGTGTAAGTGCGTCTAAGTGCTTGTAAGTGTGTGTAAATGCGTGTAAGTGCATGTAAGTGCGTGTAACTGTGTGTAAGTGTTTTTAACTGCATATACGTGTGTGTAAGTGTATGTAAGTACGTAAAAGTGTGTGTAAGTGCGTGTTCGTGCGTGTACGTACGTATAAGTGTGTGTAAGTGCGTGTAAGTACGTGTAAGTGTTTGTAAGTGTGTGTAAGTACGTATAAGTGTGTGTAAGTACATGTAAGTTTGTGTAAGTGCGTGTAAGTACCTATAAGTACAATTAACTGTGTATAAGTGCATATAAGTACGTGTAAGTACGTGTAAGTGTGTGTAAGTGCGTGTAAGTGTGTGCAAGTACGTGTAAGTGTGTATAAGTGTGTGTAAGTGTGTGTAAGTATGTGTAAGTGCGTGTAAGTGCGTATAAGTGCGTATAAGTGTGTGTACGTGCGTGTGAGTTCGTGTAAGTGTGTGTAAGTGTGTGTACGTGCGTGTAATTGCGTGTAAGTCTTTGTAAGTACATGTAAGTATGTATAAGTGCGTGTAAGTTCCTGTAAGTGCGTGTAAATACGTGTAAGTGCAATTAACTGCGTGTAAGTGTGTGTAAGTGCGTGTAAGTGCGTCTAAGTGCGTGCAAGTGTGTGCAAGTACATGTAAGTGCGTGTAAGTGCGTGTAAGTGTATGTAAGTGCGTGTAAGTGTGTGTGAGTGTGTGTAACTACGTATAAGTGTGTGTATGTGCGTGTAAGTGCGTGTATGTGCGTGTAAGTCCATGTAAGTTCTTTTAAGTGCTTATAAGTGCGTGTAATTGCGTGTAAGTGCGTGTACGTGCGTGTAAGTGCGTGTAAATATGTGTAAGTGCATGTAAGTACGTATAAGTACGTGCAAGTGTGTGTAAGTGCGTGTAAGTGCGTGTATGTGTGTGTATGTATGTGTAAGTGTGTGAAAGTGCGTGTAAGTGTATGTAAGTGCGTGTAAGTGTGTATGAGTACGTGTAAGTGCATGTAGGTGCGTGTAAGTCCGTGTAAGTGCGCGTAAGTGTGTGTCAGTAGGTGTAAGTGCGTGTAAGTGTGTGTAAGTGTATGTAAGTGCGTGTAAGTGCGTGTAAGTGTGTGTAAGTGCATGTAAGTACGTGTAAGCACGTGTAAGTGCGTGTAACTACGTGTAAGTGTGTGTAGGTGTGTGTAAGTATGTGTAAGTGAATATAAGTGCGTGTAAGTGCGTGTAAGTGTATGTAAGTATGTGTAAGTGCGTGTAAGTGCGTATAAGTTCGTGTAAGTGCGTGTAAGTGCGTATACGTGTGTATAACTACGTACAAGTGCGTGTAAGTGCGTATAGGTGCGTGCAAGTGCGTGTAAGTACGTGTAAGTGCGTGTAACTGCGTGTAAGTACGTGTAAGTGTGTGTAAGTGCGTGTAAGTACGTGTAAGTGCGTGTAAGTGTGATTAAGTGCGTGTAAGTGTTTGTAAGTGCGTGTAAGTACGTGTAAGTACGTGTACATTCATGTAAGTACGTGTAAGTGCATGGAAGTACAATTAACTGCGTATAAGTGCGTGTAAGTGCGTGTAGGTATGTGTAAGTGCATGTAAGTACGTGTAAGTATGTGTTAGTGTGTGCAAGTACGTGTAAGTGTATTTAAGTGTGTGTAAGTGCGTGTAATTGTGGATAAGTACGTGTAAGTGCGTGTAAGTGTGTGCAAGTGTGTGTAAGTAAGTGTAAGTGTGTGTAACTACGTGTAAGTGCGTGTAAGTGCGTGTAAGTGTGTGTAAGTACGTGTAAGTGCGTGTAAGTGCTTGTAAGTGTGTGTAAATGCGTGTAAGTGCGTGTAAGTACGTGTAAGTGTATGTAACTGTGTGTAAGTGCGTGTAAGGGAGGGTAAGTGCGTGTAAGTTCGTGTAAGTACGTATAAGTGCGTAAAAGTGCGTGTAATTACATGTATGTGCATGTAAGGACATGTAAGTGTGTGTAAGTGCGTGTAAGTGCGTGTAAGTGCGTGTAAGTGCGTGTAAGTGTGTGTAAGTGCCTGTAAGTACGTGTAAGTGCGTGTAACTGCATACAAGTGCGTGCAAGTGTGTGTACATGCGTATAAGTGCGTGTATGTGTGTGTAAGTGCATGTACGTATTTGTATGTGCGTGTAAGTGCATGTAAGTGCGTGTAAGTGCGAGTAACTGCGTATAAGTGCGTGTAACTATGTGTAAATGTGTGTAAGTGTGTGTATGTGTGTGTAAGTGCGTGTAAGTGCATGTAAGTGCATGTAAGTATTTGTAAGTGCGTGTATGTGCGTGTAAGTGTGTGTAAGTGTGTATAAATGTGTGTAAGTGCATGTAAGTGCATGTAAGTGCACGTAACTGAATGTAAGTACGTGTAAGTATGTGTAAGGGCGGGTAAGTGTGTGTACATGTGTATAAGTGCGTAAAACTGCGTGTAAGTGTGTGTAAGTGTGGGTAAGTGCGTGTAAGTGCATGTAAGTGCGTGTAAGTGCGTGTAAGTGTGTGTAAGTACGTGTAAGTGCATGTAAGTGTTTGTAAGTGCATGTAAGTACGTGTAAGTGCGTGTAAGTGTGTGTAAGTTCGTGTAAGTGCATGTAAGTACATGTAAGTGCGTATAAGTGCATGTAAGTGCGTGTAACTGCGTACAACCTGCGTGTAAGTGCGTGTAAGTGCGTGTAAGTGCGTGTAAGTGCTTGTAAGTGCGTGTAAGTGTGTGTAACTGTGTGTAAGTGCGTATAACTGCATGTACGTGTGTGTAAGTGTGTGTAAGTGTGTATAAGTGTGTGTAAGTGCGTGTAAGTGCGTGTAAGTACGTGTAAGTGCGTATAAGTGCGTGTAAGTGCGTGTAAGTACGTATAAGTGTGTGTAAGTGCGTGTAAGTACGTGTAAGTGATTGTAAGTGAGTGTAAGTACGTATAAGTGTATGTAAGTGCGTGTAAGTTCATGTAAGTGTGTGTAAGTACGTGTAAGTACAATTAACTATGTGTAAGTGCGTATAAGTGCGTGTAAGTGCGTGTAGGTGCGTGTAAGTGCGTGTAAGTGTGTGCAAGTATGTGTAAGTGCGTGTAAGTGCGTGTAAGTGCGTGTAAGTGCGTGTAAGTGCATGTAAGTGCATATAAGTACGTATAAGTGCGTGTAAGTACGTGTAAGTGCGTGTAAGTGTGTGTAAGTGCGTGTAATGACGTGTAAGTCTTTGTAAGTGGGTATAAGTACATGTAAGTATGTGTAAGTGCGTGTAAGTTCGTGTAAGTGCGTGTAAGTATGTGTAAGTGCAATTAACTGCGTGTAAGTGTGTGTAAGTGCGTGTAAGTGCGTGTAAGTGTGTGTAAGTGTGTGCAAGTGCGCGTAAGTGCGTGTAAGTGCGTGTAAGTGTATGTAAGTGCGTGTAAGTGTATGTAAGTGCGTGTAAGTGCCTATAAGTGTGTGTAAGTACGTGTAAGTGCGTGTACCTGCGTGTAAGTGCGTGTAAGTTCTTGTAAGTGCTTGTAAGTGCGTGTAATTGCGTGTAAGTGCGTATACGTACGTGTAAGTGCGTATAAGTACGTGTAAGTACGTGTAAGTGCTTGTAAGTGCGTGTAAGTGTGTGTAAGTGTGTATAAGTGCGTGTAAGTGCGTGTAAGTACGTGTGAGTGCATGTAAGTGCGTGTAAGTGCATGTAAGTGTGTATAAGTGCGTGGAAGTGTGTGTAAGTGTGTGTAAGTGCATGAAAATGTGTGTAAGTGCGTGTAAGTGTGTGAATGTGTGTATAAGTACGTGTAAGTGCATGTAGATGCGTGTAAGTCCATGTAAGTGCGCGTAAGTGTGTGTAAGTACGTGTAAGTGCGTATAAGTGTATGTAAGTATGTGTAAGTGCGTGTAAGTGCGTGTAAGTGTGTGTAAGTACGTGTAAGTGCGTGTAAGTGCATGTAAGTGCGTGTAAGTGTGTGTAAGTGCGTGTAAATACGTGTAACTGCATGTAAGTACGTGTAAGCACGTGTAAGTGCGTGTAACTGTGTGTAAGTGCGTGTAAGTACGTGTAAGTGCGTGTAAGTACATGTAAGTGTGTGTAACTGCGTATAATTGTATGTAAGTATGTGTAAGTGCGTGTAAGTGCGTGTAAGTTTGTGTAAGTGCGTGTAGGTGCGTCTAAGTGTGTATAACTGCGTATAAGTGCGTGTACGTGCGTGTAGGTACGTGTAAGTAAGTGTAAGTGTGTGTATGTACGTGTAAGGGCGTGTAAGTGTTTATAAGTGCGCATAAGTATGTGTAAGTGCGTGTAAGTATGTGTAAGTGCGTGTAAGTGCGTGTAAGTGCGTGTAAGTACGCGTAAGCATGTGTACGTACGTGTAAGTATGTATAAGTGCGTGTAAGTGCGTATAAGTGCGTGTAAGTGCGTATAAGTGCGTGTAAGTGCGTATAAGTGCGTGTAAGTGCGTATAAGTGCGTGTAAGTGCGTATAAGTGCGTGTAAGTGCGTATAAGTGCGTGTAAGTGCGTATAAGTGCGTGTAAGTGCGTATAAGTGCGTGTAAGTGCGTATAAGTGCGTGTAAGTGCGTATAAGTGCGTGTAAGTGCGTATAAGTGCGTGTAAGTGCGTATAAGTGCGTGTAAGTGCGTATAAGTGCGTGTAAGTGCGTATAAGTGCGTGTAAGTGCGTATAAGTGCGTGTAAGTGCGTATAAGTGCGTGTAAGTGCGTATAAGTGCGTGTAAGTGCGTATAAGTGCGTGTAAGTGCGTATAAGTGCGTGTAAGTGCGTATAAGTGCGTGTAAGTGCGTATAAGTGCGTGTAAGTGCGTATAAGTGCGTGTAAGTGCGTATAAGTGCGTGTAAGTGCGTATAAGTGCGTGTAAGTGCGTATAAGTGCGTGTAAGTGCGTATAAGTGCGTGTAAGTGCGTATAAGTGCGTGTAAGTGCGTATAAGTGCGTGTAAGTGCGTATAAGTGCGTGTAAGTGCGTATAAGTGCGTGTAAGTGCGTATAAGTGCGTGTAAGTGCGTGTAAGTGCGTGTAAGTACGTGTAAGTATGTGTAAGTGCGTGTAAGTGCGTGTAAGTGTGTGTAAGTGCGTATACGTGCGTGTAAGTGAGTATAAGTGCGTGTAACTGCGTGTAAGTGGGTATAAGTGCATGTAAGTTCTCGTAAGTGCGTGTAAGTACGTATAAGTACGTGTAAGTGCGTGTAAGTGCACGTAAGTGTGTGTAAGTGCATGTAAGTGTATTTAAGTGCATGTTAGTGCGTGTAAGTGTGTATAAGTGCGTGTAAGTGTGTGTAAGTATGTGTAAGTGCGTACAAGTACGTGTAAGTGCGTGTAAATGCGTGTAAGTGCGTATAAGTACGTATAAGTGCGTGGAACACTGTGTAAGTAGGTGTAAGTATGTGTAAGTACGTGTATGTACATGTAAGTGCGTGTAACTACGTGTAAGTGCGTGTAATTGCATGTAAGTGCATGTAAATGCGTGTAAGTGCACGTAAGTGCGTATAAGTGCGTGTAAGTATGTGTAAGTGCGTGTAAGTGCGTGTAAGTGCGTGTAAGTGCATGTAAGTATGTGTAACTTTGTGTAATTGCGTGTAACTGCGTGTAAGTACGTGTAAGTACGTGTAAGTTCTTGTAAGTGCCTGTAAGTGCGTGAAATTGCGTAAAAGTACGTATAAGTGTGTGTAAGTGCGTGTAAGTGTGTGTAAGTGCGTGTAAGTACTTGTAAGTGTGTGTAAGTGCGTGTAAGTGTGTGTAAGTGTATGTAAGTGTGTGTAAGTGCGTGTAAGTGCGTGTAAGCGCGTATAAGTACCTGTAAGTACGTGTAAGTATGTGTAAGTACGTGTAAGTATGTGTAAGTACGTGTAAGTACGTGTAAGTGCGTGTAAGTGTGTGTAAGTGCGTGTAAGTACGTGTAAGTGCGTGTAAGTACGTGTGAGTGCGTGTAAGTATGTATAAGTGTTTTTAAGTGCGTGTAAGTACGTATGAGTACGTATAAGTACGTGTAAGTTCGTGTAAGTGCGTGTAAGTGCGTATAAGTGCAATTAACTGCCTGTAAGTGCGTGTAAGTGCGTGTAAGTATGTGCAAGTACGTGTAAGTGTGTGTAAGTTCGTGTAAGTGCGTATAAGTGTGTGTAAGTGCGTGTAAGTATGTGTAACTGCGTGTAAGTGCGTGTAAGTGTGAATAAGTGTGTGTAAGTGTATGTAAGTACGTGTAAGTGCGTGTAAGTGCATGTAAGTACGTGTAAGTGCGTGTAAGTACGTGTAAGTGCGTGTAAGTGCGTGTAAATGTGTGTAAGTGCGTGTAAGTGTTTGTAAGTGCGTGTAAGTACGTGTAAGTGCGTGTACGTTTGTGTAAGTGCGTGTAAGTACGTGGAAGTGTAATTAACTGCGTGTAAGTGCGTGTAAGTGCGTGTAAGTGCATGTAAGTACGTCTAAGTGTGTGCAAGTACGTGTAAGTGCGTGTAAGTGTGTGTAAGTGTGTATAAGTGTGTGTTAGTGCGTGTAAGTATGTGTAAGTGCGTGTAAGTGCGTGTAAGTGCGGGTAAGTGCGTGTAAGTGTGTATAAGTACGTATAAGTGCGTGTAAGTACGTGTGAGTGCATGTAAGTGCGTGTAAGTGTGTGCAAGTACGTGTCAGTGTGTGTAAGTGCGTGTAAGTGTGTGCAAGTGTGTGTAAGTACGTGTAAGTGCGTGTAACTACATGTAAGTGCGTGTAAGTGCGTGTAAGTGCGTGTAAGTACGTGAAAGTGCGTGTGAGTGCTTCTAAGTGCGTATAAATGCGTGTAAGTGCATGTAAGTGCGTGTAACTTTCTATAAGTACGTATAACTGCGTGTACGTGTGTGTAAGTGTGTGTAAGTGCGTATAAGTGTGTGTAAGTATGTGTAAGTGCGTGGAAGTGCGTGTAAGTATGTGTAAGTGTGTGTAAGTGCGAGTAAGTACGTGTAAGTATTTGTAAGTGTGTGTAAGTACGTATAAGTGTGTGTAAGTGCGTGTAAGTTCGTGTAAGTGCGTGTAAGTACATGTAAGTATAATTAACTGCGTGTAAGTGCGTATAAGTGTGTGTAAGTGCATGTAAGTGCATGTAAGTGCGTGCAAGTGTGTGCAAGTACGTGTAAGTGCGTGTAAGTGCGTGTAAGTGTGTGTAAGTGTGTGTAAGTGCGTATAAGTGCGTATAAGTACGTGTAAGTGCATGTAAGTGCATGTAAGTGTGTGTAAGTGCGTATAAGTGCGTGTAATTGTGTGTAAGTCTTTGTAAGTGCGTAAAAGTACGTGTAAGTACGTGTAAGTGCGTGTAATCTTGTGTAAGTGCGTGTAAGTGTGTGTAAGTGCAATTAATTGCGTGTAAGTGTGTGTAAGTGCGTGTAAGTACGTGTAAGTGCGTGTAAGTGTGTGCAAGTGCGTGTAAGTATGTGTAAGTGCGTGTAAGTGTATGTAAGTCCGTGTAAGTGTGTGCAAGTGCGTGTAAGTGCGTATAAGTGTGTGTAAGTGCGTGTAAGTGCGTGTACGTGCGTGTAAGTGTGTGTAAGTTCTTGTAAGTGCTTGTAAGTGCGTGTAAGTGCTTGTAAGTGCGTGTAAGTGTGTGTAAGTATGAGTAAGTGCGTGTAAGTGTGTGTAAGTACGTGTGAGTGCATGTAAGTGTGTGTAAGTGCGTGTAACTGCATGTAAGTACGTATAAGTACGTGTAAGCGTGTATAAGTACGTGTAAGTGTGTGTAGCTGCGTGTAAGTCCGTGTAAGTGCAGGTAAGTGCTTGTAAGAATGTTTAAGTGCGTGTAAGTGTGTGTAAGTGCGTGTAAGTGCATGTAAGTGCGTGTAAGTGTGTGTAAGTGTGTGTTAGTGCGTGTAAGTGCGTGTAAGTGTGTGTAAGTGTGTGTAAGTGCGTGTAAGTGTGTATAACTGCATGCAAATGCGTGTAAGTGCATGTAAGGGTGTGTAAGAACGTGTAAGTGCGTATAACTGCGTGTAAGTGTGTGTAAGTGCATGTAAGTGTGTGTAAGTGCGTGTAAGTACGTGTAAGTGCGTGTAAGTACGTGTAAGTGTATGCAAGTATGTGTAAGTACGTGTAAGTGTGTGTAAGTTTGTGTAAATGTGTGTAAGTGCGTATAAGTGTGTATAACTGCGTATAAGTACGCGTAAGTGCGTGTAAGTACGTGTATGTGCGTGTAAGTGTGTGTAAGTGCGTGTAAGTGCCTGTAAGTATTTGTAAGTGCGTGTAAGTACGTGTAAGTGTGTGTAAGTATGTGTAAGTTCGTGAAAGTGCGTGTAGGTGCATGTAAGTGCAATTAACTGCATGTACATACGTGTAAGTACGTGTAAGTGCGTGTAAGTGCGTGTAAGTGTGTGTAAGTGTGTGCAAGTACATGTAAGTACGTGTAAGTGCGTGTAAGTGCTTTTTTAGTGTGTGTAAGTGCGTGTAAGTGCGTGTAAGTGTGTGTAATTATGTGTAAGTGTGTGTAAGTGCGTGTAAGTGCGTATAAGTGCGTGTAAGTGCATGTAAGTGTGTGTAAGTGCGTGTACGTACGTGTAAGTGCGTGTAAGTGCGTGTGAGTGCGTATAAGTGCGTAAGTGCGTGTAAGTGCATGTAAGTACGTGTAAGTG
>SZWC01001672.1:238971-250638 GCA_023375785.1 Penium margaritaceum
CTTTGTGGTCATGGTCAGTGGCACATGCCAGCTTTGTCAAGGCATTGCGCACAATAGCCACAGCGAGCCACCAGTTTTCAACCTTGTTGCACCTGCAAGATCATGCCTAGTACATTTGCACTGTCATTGGACTCTCTGACCGTGGCTGACTTGTGTTATGATCAATAGAAGTAAAAATCACTTGGGTGTATTCGTGGTCATGGTCAGTGGCACGTGCCAACTTTGTCAAGGCATTGTGCAAAATAGCCACACCGAGCCACCAGTATTCTACCTTGTTTATACTTGCAAGGTCATGCCGAGTATATATGCACTGTGATTGGACACCCTGACTGTGGCTGACTCGTGTTATGATTCATAGCCGTTTAAGGAACCTGGTAAACTTTGTGGTCATGGTCAGTGGCACATGCCAACTTTGTCAAGGCACTGCGCACAATAGCTGGGCCAAGCCCCCGGTTTTCTACCTTGTTTATACCTGTATGGTCACGCATATTAGATGTGCACTGTGATTGGGCACATTGACCATGGTTGACTCGTGTTACAAGTCGTAGAAGATAAAGTCACTTGGTAAACATTGTGGTCATGGTCAGTGGAACATGCCAACTTTGTCAAGGCATTGCGCACAATAGCCACAATGATCCACCAGTATTCTACCTTGTTTGTACCTGCAAGATCATGCCTAGTACATGTCCACTGTGATTGGACACTCTGACTGTGGCTGACTCGTGTTATGATCAATAGAAGTAAAAGTCACTTGGATACATTTGTGGTCATGGTCAGTGGTACATGCCAACTTTGTCAAGGTATCGCGCACAATAGCCACACCGAGCCACCAGTATTCTACCTTGTTTATACCTATAAGGTCATGCCCAGGACATATGCACTGTGATTGGGCACTCTGACAGTGGCTGACTCGTGTTATGATTCATAGCTTTTTAATGTACTTGGAAGACTTTGTGGTCATGTTCAGTGGCACATGCCAACTTTGTTGAGGCATTGCGCACAATAGCAGTGCCAAGCCACCGGTATTCTACCTTGTTTGCACCTGCAAGATCATGCCTAGTACATCTGCATTGTGACTGGACACTCTGACCGTGGCTGACTCATGTTATGATCAATAGAAGTAAAAGTCACTTGGATAAATTTGTGGTCATGGTCAGTGGCACATGCCAACCTTGTCAAGGCATTGCACACAATAGCCACAAAGAGACACCAGTATTCTACCTTGTTTATACCTGTAAGGTCATGCCTAGTATATTTGCACTGTGATTGGAAACTCTGACCATGGCTGACTCGTGTTATGATTCATAGCCGTTTAAGGTACGTGGTAAACTTTTCGGTGATGAACAGTGGCACATACCAACTTTGTCAAGGCATTGCGCACAATACCCGTGCCAAGCCACCGTTTTTTTTTGCCTTGTTTATGCTTGCAAGGTCATGCCTAGTACATCTGAACTGTGATTGGGCACTGTGACCGTGGCTGACTCGTGTTACGATTCGTAGAAGTTAACTCACTTGGTAAAATTTGTTTTCATGATCATTGGCAAATCCCAACTTTGTCAAGGCATTGCGCACAATAGCCACACTGAGCTGCCAGTTTTCTACCCTGTTTGTACCTGCAAGATCATACCTAGTACATCTGCACTTTGATTTGACACTCTGGCCGTGGCTAACTCGTGTTATGATCAATTGAAGTAAAAGTCACTTGGATACATTTGTGGTCATGGTCAGTGGCACATGCCAACGTTGTCAAGGCATTGCACACAATAGCCACACCGAGTCACCTGTATTCTACCCTGTTTATACTTGAAAGGTAATGCCTAGTATGTCTGCACTGTGATTGAACACTCTGACCGTGGCTGACTCGTGTTATGATTCATAGCCGTTTAAGATACTTGGTAAATTTTGAGGTCATGGTCAGTGGCACATGCCAACTTTGTCAACGCATTGCGCACAATAGCCATGCCAAGCCACCGGTTTTTTTACCCTGTTTATACCTGCAAGGTCATGCATATTAGATGTGCACTGTGATTGGGTACTCTGACCGTGGTTGACTCGTGTTATGATTCTTAGAAGTTAAAGTCACTTGGTAAACTTTATGGTCATGGTATGTGGCACATGCCAACTTTGTCAAGGCATTGCGCACAATAGCCACAGCGAGCCACCAGTATTGTTCCTTGTTTGCACCTCCAAGATCATGCCTAGTACATCTGAACCGTGATTGCGCACTCTGACTGTGGCTGACTCGTATTACGATTCGTATACGTTAAAGTCACTTGGTAACTTTGTTTTCATGGTCAGTGGCACATGCCAACTTTGTCAAGGAATTCCGCACAATAGCCGTGCCAAGCCACTGGTTTTCTACCTTGTTTATACCTGCAATGTCATGCATATTAGATGTGCGCTTTGATTAAGTAATCTGACCGTTGCCGACTCGTGTTATGATTCGTAGAAGTTGAAGTCGCTTGGTAAACTTTGTGGTCATGATCAGTGGCACATGCCAACTTTGTCAAGGCATTGCGCACAATAGTCACATGGCGACACCAGTATTCTACCTTGTTTGCACCTGCAAGATCATGCATAGTACATCTGCACTGTGATTGGACACTCTGACCGTGGCTGACTCGTGTTATGATCAAAAGAAGTAAAAGTCACTTGGATACATCTGTGGTCATGGTCAGTGGCACATGCCAACTTTTTCAAGAATTGCGCAAAATAGCCACACCGTGCCACTAGTATTCTACCTTTTTTATGCCTGCAAGGTCACGCCCAGTATCTCTGCACTGTGATTGGACACTCTAACCGTGGCTGACTCGTGTTATGATCCATAGCCGTTTAATGTACTTGATAAACTTTGTGGTCATGGTCAGTGGCACATGCCAACTTTGTCAAGGCATTCCGCACAATAGCCGTGCCAAGCCACCGGTTTTTTACCTTATTTTTACCTGCAAGGTCATGCATATTAGATGTGCG
Source organism: Penium margaritaceum (assembly GCA_023375785.1). Taxonomy (NCBI): domain Eukaryota; kingdom Viridiplantae; phylum Streptophyta; class Zygnematophyceae; order Desmidiales; family Peniaceae; genus Penium; species Penium margaritaceum. The sequence continues at coordinate 241,942 of SZWC01001672.1, forward strand.
TATTGATTGGGCACTCAAACTGTGGCTGACTCGTGTTATGATTCGTATGAGTTGAAGTCACTTGGTAACCTTTGTGTTCATGGTCAGTGGGACATGCCAACTTTGCCAAGGCATTGCGCACAATAGTCACATCGAGCCACCAGTATTCTACCTTGTTTGCACCTGCAAGATCAAGCCTAGTACATCTGCACTGTGATTGGACACTCTGACTGTGGTTGACTCGCGTTATGATCAATAGAAGTACAAGTCACTTGGATATATTTTTGGTCATGTTCAGTGGCACATGCCAACTTTGTCAAGGTATTGCGCACAATAGCCACACCGAGCCACCAGTATTTTACCTTGTTTATACCTGTTAGGTCATTTCCAGTATATCTGCACTGTGATTGGGCACTCTGATCGTGGCTGACTCGTGTTATGATCCATAGCCGTTTATGGTACTTGGTAAACTTTGTGGTCATGGTCAGTGGCACATGCCAACTTTGTCAAGGCATTGCGCACAATAGCCGTGCCAAGCCACCGGGTTTTAAACTTGTTTATACCTGCAAGGTCATGCATATTAGATGTGCACTGTGATTGGGCACTCTGACGGTGGCTGACTCGTGTTATGATTCGCAGAAGTTAAAGTCACTTGGTAAACTTTGTGGTCATGGTCAATGGCACATGCCAACTTTGTCAAGGAATTGCGCACAATAGCCGTGCCAAGACACCGGTTTTTTACCCTGTTTATATCTGCAAGGTCATGGATACTAGATGTACACTGTGATTGGGTACTCTGACCGTTGCTGACTCGTGTTATGATTCGTAGAAGTTGAAGTCACTTGGTAAACTTTGTGGTCATGGTCAGTGGCACATGCCAACTTTGTCAAGGTATTGCACACAATCGTCGCGCCAAGCCACTAGTTGTTTACCTTTTTTATACCTGCAAGGTCATGCCTAGTACAACTTAACTGTGATTGGGCACTCTGACTGTGGCTGACTAGTGTTACAATTCCTATAAGTTAAAGTCACTTGGTAAACTCTGTGGTCATGGTCAGTGGCACATGCCAACTTTGTCAAGGCATTGCGCACAATAGGTGTCCCAAGACACCGGTTTTTAACCCTGTTTATACCTTTAAGGTCATGCATATTAGATGTGCAGCGTGATTGGGAACTCTGACTGTGGCTGACTCGTGTTATGATTCGTATAATTTAAAGTTACTTTGTCATCTTTGTGGTCATGGTCTGTGGCACATGCCAACTTTGTCAAGGCATTGTGCACAATAGCCACACTGAGCCACCGGTATTCTACCTTGTTTGCACCTGCAATATCATGCATAGCACATCTGCACTGTGATTGGACACTCTGACCGTGGCTGACGCGTGTTATGATGCATAGTTGTTTAAGGTCCATGGTAAACTTTGTGGTCATGGTCAGTGGCACATGCTAACTTTGTCAAGGTAATACGCAAAATACCCGTGCCAAGCCACCGGTTTTTCACCTTGTATATACCTGCAAGGTCATGCCTAATACATCTGAACTGTGATAGGGCACTCTGACTCTGGCTGACTCGTGTTACGATTCGTAGAAGTTAAAGTCACTTGGTAAACTTTGTGGTCATGGTCAGTGGTACATGGTAATTTTGCCAAGGCATTCCGCACAATAGCCACACCGAGTCACAAAAATTCTACTTTGTTTGTACCTGCAATATCATGCCTAGTACATCTGCACTGTGGTTGGACACTCTGACCATGGCTGACTCGTGTTATGATCAATAGAAGTATAAGTCACTTGGATACATTTGTGGTCATGGTTAGTGGCACATGTCAACTTTGTCAGGGCATTATAGGCAAAAGCCACACCGAGCCACCAGTTTTCTACCTTTTTTATACCTGTAAGGTCGTGCCCAGTATATATGCACTATGATTGGACACTCTGACCGTGGCTGCCTCTTGTTATGATTCATATCTGTTTAAGGTTATTGGTGTACCTTGTGGTCATGGTCAGTGGCACATGCCAGCTTTGTCAAGGCATTGCGGACAATAGCCGTGCCAAGCCACCGGTTTTTTTACCATTTTTATACCTGTAAGGTCATGCCTATTACATCTAAACTGTGATTGGGCACTCTGCTTGTGGCTGACTCGTGTTACAATTCGTAGAAGTTAAAGTCACTTGATAAACTTTGAGTTCATGGTCAGTGACACATGCCAACTTTGTTAAGGCATTGCGCACAATAGCTGTCCAAAGACACCGGTTTCTTACCCTGGTCATACCTGCAAGGTCATGCACATTAGATGTGCACTGTGATTGGGTACTCTGACCGTGGCTGACTCGTGTTCTGATTCGTAGAATTTAAAGTCACTTGGTAATCTTTGTGGTCATGGTCAGTGGCACATGCCAACTTTGTCAAGGCAATGCGCATAATAGCCACACGAAACCACTGGTATTCTACCTTGCTTGCACCTGCAAGATCATGCGTAGTACATCTGCACTGTGATTGGACACTCTGACAGTGGCTGACTCGTGTTATGAGTAATAGAAGTAAAAGTCACTTATATACATTTGTGGTCATGGTCAGTGGCACATGCCAACTTTGTGAAGGCATTGCGCACAATAGCCACACCGAGCTACCAGTATTATGCCTTGTTTACCTGCAAGGTCATGCCCAGTATACCTGTACTTTGACTGGACACTCTGACCGTGGCTGACTCGTGTTATGATTCGTGGCCGTTTAAGGTACTTGGTAAACTTTGTGGTCATGGTCAGTGGCACATGCCAACTTTGTCAAGGCATTGCGCACAATATCCGTGCCAAGCCACCGGGTTTTTACCTTGTTTATACCTGCAAGGTCATGCGTAGTACATCTGAACCGTGATTGGGCACTCTGACCGTGGCTGACTCGTGTTACGTTTNTTCAACCTTGTTGTACCTGCAAGATCATGCCTAGTACATTTGCACTGTGATTGGACTCTCTGACCGTGGCTGACTTGTGTTATGATCAATAGAAGTAAAAATCACTTGGGTGTATTCGTGGTCATGGTCAGTGGCACGTGCCAACTTTGTCAAGGCATTGTGCAAAATAGCCACACCGAGCCACCAGTATTCTACCTTGTTTATACTTGCAAGGTCATGCCCAGTATATTTGCACTGCGATTGGACACCCTGACTGTGGCTGACTCGTGTTATGATTCATAGCCGTTTAAGGAACCTGGTAAACTTTGTGGTCATGGTCAGTGGCACATGCCAACTTTGTCAAGGCACTGCGCACAATAGCTGTGCCAAGCCCCCGGTTTTCTACCTTGTTTATACCTGTATGGTCATGCATATTAGATGTGCACTGTGATTGGGCACATTGACCATGGTTGACTCGTGTTACGAGTCGTAGAAGATAAAGTCACTTGGTAAACTTTGTGGTCATGGTCAGTGGAACATGCCAACTTTGTCAAGGCATTGCGCACAATAGCCACAACGAGCCACCAGTATTCTACCTTGTTTGTACCTGCAAGATCATGCCTAGTACATCTCCACTGTGATTGGACACTCTGACTGTGGCTGACTCGTGTTATGATCAATAGAAGTAAAAGTCANTGACCATGGTTGACTCGTGTTACGAGTCGTAGAAGATAAAGTCACTTGGTAAACTTTGTGGTCATGGTCAGTGGAACATGCCAACTTTGTCAAGGCATTGCGCACAATAGCCACAACGAGCCACCAGTATTCTACCTTGTTTGTACCTGCAAGATCATGCCTAGTACATCTCCACTGTGATTGGACACTCTGACTGTGGCTGACTCGTGTTATGATCAATAGAAGTAAAAGTCACTTGGATACATTTGTGGTCATGGTCAGTGGTACATGCCAACTTTGTCAAGGTATCGCGCACAATAGCCACAGCGAGCCACCAGTATTCTACCTTGTTTATACCTATAAGGTCATGCCCAGGACATCTGCACTGTGATTGTGCACTCTGACAGTGGCTGACTCGTGTTATGATTCATAGCTTTTTAATGTACTTGGAAAACTTAGTGGTCATGTTCAGTGGCACATGCCAACTTTGTTGAGGCATTGCGCACAATAGCCGTGCCAAGCCACCGGTATTCTACCTTGTTTGCACCTGCAAGATCATGCCTAGTACATCTGCACTGTGAGTGGACACTCTGACCGTGGCTGACTCGTGTTATGATCAATAGAAGTAAAAGTCACTTGGATAAATCTGTGGTCATGGTCAGTGGCACATGCCAACCTTGTCAAGGCATTGCACACAATAGCCACAAAGAGACACCAGTATTCTACCTTTTTTATACCTGTAAGGTCATGCCTAGTATATTTGCACTGTGATTGGAAACTCTGACCATGGCTGACTCGTGTTATGATTCATAGCCGTTTAAGGTACGTGGTAAACGTTTCGGTGATGAACAGTGGCACATACCAACTTTGTCAAGGCATTGCGCACAATACCCGTGCCAAGCCACCGTTTTTTTTGCCTTGTTTATGCATGCAAGGTCATGCCTAGTACATCTGAACTGTGATTGGGCACTCTGACCGTGGCTGACTCGTGTTACGATTCGTAGAAGTTAACTCACATGGTAAAATTTGTTTTCATGATCATTGGCAAATCCCAACTTTGTCAAGGCATTGCGCACAATAGCCACACCGAGCCACCAGTACTCTACATTTTTGGTACTTGTAAGATCATGCCTAGTACATTTGCACTGTGATTGGACACTTTGACTGTGGCTGACTCGTGTAATGATCAATAGAAGTAAAAGTCACTTGGATACATTTGTGGTCATGGTCAGTGGCACATGCCAACTTTGTCATGGCATTGCACACAATAGCTACACCGAGCCACCAGTATTCTACTTTGTTTATACCTGCAAAGTCATGCCCAGTATATCAACACTGTGATCGGATACCCTGACCGTGGCTGACTCGTGTTATGATTCATAGCCGTTTAAGGTACTTGGTAAACGTTGTGGTCATGGTCAGTGGCACATGCCAACTTTGTCAAGGCATTGCGCACAATAGCCGTGCCAAGCCACCGGATTTTTACCTTGTTTATACCTGCAAGGTCATGCATATTAGACGTGCAATGTGATTGGGCACGCTGACTCTGGCTGCCTTGTGTTACGATTCGTAGAAATTAAAGTCACTTGGTACACTTTGTGGTCATGGTCAGTGGCACATGCCAACTTTCTCAAGGCATTGCACACAAGAGCCCCACCAAGCCACCAGTATTCTACCTTGTTTGTACCAGCAAGATCATGCCTAATATATCTGCACTATGATTGGACACTCTGACCGTGGCTGACTCGTGTTATGATCAATAGAAGTAAAAATCACTTGGATACATTTGTGGTCATGGTCGGTGGCACATGCCAACATTGTCAAGGCATTGCACACAATAGCTGTCAGAAATATGACTCCGACAAGGTCCTTCTCATACATCCCTTGGATGATCCGAGCTCTTGTTATCGGTTCAGGTCCCGCACCAAACCTCCTCGGCAACGGCTGGTCGGTCTTGACCGTTCCACCAGAGTCAAGCCGCTTCTAATAAGCGACCACGTCGCCACGCGTGCGGCTAGCGAAAAGAAGCCGTTAACACCCATTTTATCCTGTTCTGCTGTATATAAGGAGGATGTTTATTCCCTCCCTAGTTCAACCAGAACAGGTCTGCCCATCCTGTTCCCTTTGGTTCCGCGACTTTGCCGCCGTGTCTTCGCTCTGCTCGCATTTTGCATTTCTTGCCTTTGCCAGCCTCTCACAGCTCTCAACTCTTTGGTCCATCACTCTCGCTCCTTTGCTCAGTCATCAATCAGTCATCACTCGTCTTTTGTCTGAGCTCTCTCTCTCAACATCTGCCTCGTCTCCTCTTGACCCTCGGCCTCTATCAAGCTCTGCGACTAACTCCTCGGGACCGCTCTCGCTTACATCACTTCGGTGCGAGAATCGTAGTTGTTTCGATGCCTTTGCTTGCTTCTGCTACTGCCGTTCTTGTACCTGCATTATTTTGACATGGTATCAGAGCATCAGGCAACATCACCTGGTGCCTCGTGACCGAGTCATTGCTCTGCCGCCACCATTGCGTCCCTTTTCCACTTTGCACCCCTCCACCGCCGTGACCGCCACTTCGCGCTTCTCCGCTTTATCAGTAGCTGACATCAACAGCACCGCTTGAAGTGCTCTTCGCGCTGAAGCAACGCCTCGTCATCCTAAGAAAGCCCTGTACTCATTCTGCACCCGTAGCAAACAATTAGTGACTTGTCGTGAAACAACAGCTGCAAGCAGCTCCCAAGCCACCGCCTTGTGTCAACTTCTTGGAAGCTTCTTGCCGCTCGTTACCTGCTGCCCCTCATCTCGTCAACCTCGCAAGCACCTCCGCCCTTCTCCTTTTCCTTCATCAGCATCATCTGTGCCATGAATCCCATCGGCATCAGCCTTTTTGCACTCGTTGTGCTGCACCGCATCCTCGCACCGCCTTCTCGTAGCGTCAACAGCAGCAGTGCAACGCCCACCGTCAGGACATCGGACACCTTTAGTCTTCCTGCTCCCATTGCGAGCAAACTGGGGAACAAGTCGTCACTATCCTGACATCAGCAGACTGGAATCACTGCTCGCCGCATGACTCCCTCTGCTGCAACCAACTTCCTCTAGCTGTCATGATATCAGATACCGCCAGTCTTCTTGCCCGCCGAGGGCCAGCTAGGAAACAAGCCGTCACTCTCGTGAAAGTAGAGGCAGAGGTTGTCTCGCTCTTCCTCTCTGTCGCGCTGCCTCTCATTTCACCGTCCTCTGTTTGTCTTCCTCCCCCTTTCTCCTTGAGCATCGTCAATCAATCTTCATCCTCATCCGCTACTCTCAGTCCTCCTCGTCATCCTTGCTCCAGCCATCTTCCTTATCTCAGCCTCATCTGCCTTCCTTGCGTCACTCTTCGCCTGTCTCTCCAGCTTCATCAACGGCTCATCTCGCCTCATCTCCTTTCGGCTCCTCCCAAGTTCCTTGTCAGTAGCATTGTCCACACCGCCTTCTTCATCAGCCTTCATCCACGCACGTGGTTATGCCCCTACACCCAGTCAGCCCTCGGCTGCCTTTGATATCGCTTCTGCGTCGTCCGCTCGGCACAAGGATCGGCCCGGTCGCATCGCACGCTTCGCGACGACCTGCACCTAGGCCGAAATCTTCCGCAGCGCATGTGGTTCCACCCCTGCGCCCACTCTTATTTCATCAGCTTCCGCTTGATCATCATGCGCATCTGTGGCCAGCACAAGGACCTGCACGAGCTCGCTGCCCGTTTCGCAGCAGCCTGCACCCATGCCGGCACCAGATTTCTCGTGGCGTGTTGGCACCTGCCTTCCCCTTGCCGCATTTTACCACCTCTATTCCAGCAACGCACGTGGGTTTGCCCCTGCGCCCACTCTTTCATTAGTCATCTCCGCCTCCTCCCGATTGCTCCAGTCTCATCATTTGCTCGGCACACGGACCCGCCCGGTCATAACGCCAACCTCGCTACGACCTGCACCCACGCCGCAACATCCTCAGTGCACGCGGTTCCACCCCTGCGCTTACTCTAACAAGCATCCTCCTCCTCTATAACATCCTCCTACTCTCGCGCATCCTCCTTCTCAGTATCCTCTCTCATCTCCTCTACTCGGCAAACAAATCTGCTTGGTCGCACTCGTCAGTGCTCTGCACTCACGCCAAACCTTCTGGAGCACTTCTCTTCCATCCTCTCTCTCCCTTCTTCTCCAATCCCAGCTCCATCTTGAGCAGGGTGAACCTGCTGCACTAGGCTAGTGGGCAGACACCAGTAGCTACCACGCACCCGCAACGACAAATCATTATGGCAGCACAAGCCCTCGACTGGACACATATTCCCATTCTTCATCAGTTGGGAGAAAACATCCACGACTGGTATTGTGGCATACAAATCAAGACAGATCACTCTTTTCTCCGTGGGTATCAGCTCTCCCTCTTTCTGGAAGGAGTGTACGACAACCCCAGGTGTCATCCAATGGCTTACATGACAACCGTACAGGACATAAAAAGGTGCCTGTGTGACACCACCCATACTGTCTACCACAGGATCATCAACGAAGTGTCACCTGTCGCAACAATGTGGCACACCCTTGTCGCAGCAGCATGGAACCCAAATCTCTGTAACATGATCATCCTCTCCCTCCGTCTAGTGGTTAATCCCCCCATCAGACAGCGACAGTTGGACACTGAGGCCCTATAGGCACTCAAGGATTATGCCTTGTCGGACTCAGGTGGCTGTCTGAAATATGACTCCGACATGGTCCTTCTCATACATCCTCGGATAATCCGAGCTCTCGTTACCGGTTCAGGTCCTGCACCAAACCTCTTCGGAAATGGCTGGTTGGTCTCGACCGTTCCACCAGAGTCAAGCCGCCCCTAATAAGCGACCAGTTCGCCACGTGTGCGGCTAGCGAAAAGAAGCCGGTAATACCCGTTTTATCCTTTTCTGCTGCATGTAAGATGGATGTTTATTCCCTCCCTAGTTCAACCAGAACAGTTCTGCCCATCCTGTTCCCTTTGGTTTAACGGCTTTGCCGCCGTGTCTTCGCTCTGCTCGTACTTCACATTTCTTGCCTTCGCCAGCCTCTCACAGCTCTCAACTCTTTGGTCCGTCACTCTCCCTCCTTCGCTCAGTCCTCAACCAGTCATCCCTCGTCTTTCGTCTAAGCTCTCTCTCTCTC
>SZWC01001672.1:250739-260768 GCA_023375785.1 Penium margaritaceum
TGCTCGTACTTCACATTTCTTGCCTTCGCCAGCCTCTCACAGCTCTCAACTCTTTGGTCCGTCACTCTCCCTCCTTCGCTCAGTCCTCAACCAGTCATCCCTCGTCTTTCGTCTAAGCTCTCTCTCTCTCAACACCCGGTCTCCCTCGTCTCCTCTTGAACCTTGGCCTCTATCAAGCTCTGTGACTAACTCCTCGGGAACGCTCTTGCTTACGGCACTTTGGTACCGGACTCGTGGTTGTTCCGATGCCTTTGCTTGCTTCTGGTACAAATGCTCTCGTGCCTGCATTCTTCTGACAATAGCCACACCGAGCCACCAGTACTATACCTTGTTCATACCTGTGAGGTCATGCCTAGTATATCTGCACTCTGATTGGACACTCTGACCGTGGCTGACTCGTGTTATGCTTCATAGACGTTTATGGTACTTGGTAAACTTTGTGGGCATGGTAAGTGGCACATGTAAACTTTGTCAAGACATTGCGCACAATAACGGTACAAAGCCACCGGTTTTTGACCTTGTCTATACCTACAAGGTCATGCCTAGTACATCTGAACTGTGATTGGGCACTCTGACTGTGGCTGACTCATGTTACGATTCGTAGAAGTTTTATTCACTTGGTAAACTTTGTGGTCATGGTAAGTGGCACATGCCAACTTTGTCAAGGCATTGCACACATTTGCACACCGAGCAACCAGTATTCTACCTTGTTTGAACCTGCAAGATCATGTCTAGTACATCTACACTGTGACACTCTGACCGTGGCTGACTCGTGTTATGGTCAATAGAAGTTAAAGTCACCTGGATACATTTGTGGTCATGGTCAGTGGCACATGCCAGCTTTGTCAAGGCATTGGCACAGTAGCCACACAGAGCCACCAGTATTCTACCTTGTTTATATCTGCAAGGTCATGCCCAGTATATCTGCACTGTGAATGGACAAGGAGGAGCCACCGTCGATGGATCCACGGCCGGCGACCACCGGCAGTGGATCGATCTGACGAGGAGCCACCGTCAATGGATCCACGGCCGGCGACCACCGACAGTGGATCGATCCGACGAGGAGCCACCGTCGATGGATCCACGGCCGACGACCACCGGCAGTAGTCCCATCGACAATTAGCCCTCGTCGACCGTTCCTCGGCCGTCGGCCAATCGATCAACATCGATCGATCGTTGGTTATTGCTCGCCGTCGGTAGAGCAATCGACGGCGACCGAGCAACCGACGGGGATTGATTTCGTCAATTGATGGATCGACGGCAATCGAATGCGTCAAAAACAAAAAGGGGCATTGCAAAACGTTCAAGCTGCGAGTTTCATCGTAAACCTCTCGTTTGCGCTGATTTTGCCACCAGGAGCACACAAAATGATAGTTAAAACAATGGATTGAAGTAGGACTTGCGGACAGAAATGAAAGTAAGCATATTCAGAAAGAAATCAACAATCATCCACATACGTGGACTCAAACTGTGCAACACGAGTAATTGATGATGTGGCAGTGAAACAACCAGTGATCGGTGGACCAAATATCTGCCACCTGTCGGATATCCCTATCATACCCCACGATAATTTTCATTTTCACTTCACACCTCAATTCAAAAAAAAATCAGAAATATATGTCCATAAAGATAATTTCATAAATCATTGGAATGTCAAACCATGGTTCAACAATTTTAAAAGGAAATATCAAACCCTAATATGACATGGGTTTGAAAGTTGAATGAAAACAGAATTTGTGGAGGAGGACGTGCAAGCGAGGGATGGTGGCTGGGTAAGGGGGGGGGCACCTCGGTGGGCTTCCGCGTGGTAGGGCTGGTCGGTGGGCTAGGGCCAGCTCACGCGTCCGCAAATGCCAACCTTGTCAAGGCATTGTGCAGAATAGAAACACCGAGCCACCAGTATTCTACCTTGTTTATACCTGCAAGGTCATGCCCAGTATATCTGCACTGTGATTGGACACTCTGACCGTGGCTGACTCGTGTTATGATTCATAGCCGTTTAAGGTACTTGGTAAACTTTGTGGTCATGGTCAGTGGTACATGCCAACATTGTCAAGGCATTGCGCACAATAGCTGTGCCAAGCAGCCATCTGGCTAAAACACCTACTGCAAGACCTTGGATATCCGCAACCACTCCCAGTCCTATGGTGTGATAATCGAAGCACCATNCTTTGTCAAGGCATTGCGCACAATAGCCACACCGAGCCACCAGTATTCTACCTTGTTTATACCTGCAAGGTCATGCCCAGTATATCTGCACTGTGATTGGACACTCTGACCGTGGCTGACTCGTGTTATGATTCATAGCCGTTTAAGGTACTTGGTAAACTTTGTGGTCATGGTCAGTGGTACATGCCAACATTGTCAAGGCATTGCGCACAATAGCTGTGCCAAGCAGCCATCTGGCTAAAACACCTACTGCAAGACCTTGGATATCCGCAACCACTCCCAGTCCTATGGTGTGATAATCGAAGCACCATCGCTCTCACACAGAATACATTCTACCATGGACGAACCAAGCACATTGAGTTACACTATTTCTTCATCAGGGAGAAGGTGCAGGCAAAGGAACTCTTGGTTCAGCATGTAGCCTCAAAGGCCAACAGGGCTGACATCTTCAAAAAAGCCCTAGACCAGGCCCAACATGCAACAATGGTATATCTTCTAGGTCTCAGGACCAGAGACACCTGAAGCTTCCACGCTGGTTCCCCTTCACGAGGGGTGTCAGAAACAAAGAAGATAAATCAGCGTTAAGACTGGAGCACATCCAAGCACCCACAATAAAAGAACCGCAAAAATCTCAACGGACACGCACAACCGAGATCCGTGCACGGGCACTATCATGTCCCAAAGTCTCAGAGAAATCTGACAAGCCGCGCTCCGGTAAAACCATCGCAACACGTCTCTCAAAGAACATGAACTAGCGCTTCCACCTCGCAGGGGTCCTAGCAAAGCCCAAGCAACACTACTTTATGGTAGCTTAGATCAATGTACTCTTGCTTCTACTATTCTATCAATCAATCATTTCTCTTCATCACTCTTGCAACTGTCATCGCTTCCATCCTCGGCCGGCTGCCTGTCTCGCAAGGCTCACGTCCAGAACTTGTTACTGCCAACCTGCTCAACGCATAACTTGTGCCAATCAGCGCCACAAGCCATCCTGTGTTGCACTCTTCCCTCCTCGAATTCCTGACACCTCCCTCTTCCCCTACTGCTCCAATGCCATCGGCATCCCCGGCGGCAGCGCTGTCGGTGGATCATCCACCGTCCCGAGGTGGACTCAGAGTTGCACCGGCCTCCCCTCCCCTCCCGGATTTGCCAGCCGTGCCGGGGGCGACACCAGCTCTGGTGGATAATCCACTTGCCATCCCTGAGTCTGCGCATGCAGGAGTCCTCCCTACCGGGCCCACGGGCCATTGGTTGATACGGCACATGTCATGCCTCCAACACTGCACGGCACGCTTCCTCCCGAATCCGGCGTCCGGTCACCACGACCTCCACAGGCACGGCAAACCCAACCATCACACGTAGCTCATCCTGGCGTACACGGACTGATGCCCTCCCACCAGTGGAGGGTGACGAGCAGCACCAGGCCGAGTGTGCGGATGGAAGAGCGCCCCACCACCGGAGACCTTTGAGGAAATACGACGTCGCCTCCTGGCCCTGGCGCCCGGGGGCAACCTGGAGCACTGGCAGCAGGAGCTTCCAATCAAAACATACGAGTGGTCAGATTGGGCTTGAGTCCAAGTCCTATCTGGTGGCCGCACCATGGTGGAAAATTACCCGGATGTCCATGTTTGCTCCGATGCCCAAGCCATGCTCGACAAGTATGTGTGGCTGCAGGGACAGCTGTGGAGGCGTGAGGATGACGCGTACTTAATGTGCTGGTACACCCCGGTGATGCTGCACGACAAACTCATCATGCAAGAACAATACCGAATGCACGCACGCTCCGCCACCATATATGAGACTCTCGTCCCACAGGTCTACTTGGTGTGATTGAAGAAGCAGATTGGGGAGGTTGTTGCCACGTGTGGGACCTGAATCTGCCATCATCCTCCCCAACGGATCCACCAGCCCCGCTTCGTGTGCGCCTGCCTCTGCGCACCAATGGAGAGAGTTGTAATTGACTTTCATGGCCCCCTCCGTACCACCCAATGCAAGAACGTATACTGGATTCTCGGCATCGACCACATGACCAAGTGGGTCATGGATCGGGCGGTCCCCAAGGCCGACGCAGCACACGCCACATCGTTCCTGAATGAAGAAGTCATATACTGGGGAGGTGGATGCAAGATCATCCAGTGTGACAATGGCTCGCACTTTGCAGGGACATTCGCAGAAGTGGCGGCATACTTCAACATCAAGATTGAGAATGGGGCACCATACGGGCCGCATGCGCAAGGCCAGGTCAAGCGTATGGATGGAGCAATCATGCAGACCATCCGGAAGTTGTCGGATGACAATGCACCTTGGGACGAGCACCTAGAAGACATCGTCTACGAATACAACATCACACCTCATTCGTCTACCAGCTTCTCACCCTACATGCTGCATCACGGCCAGAAACATTGGACCATGGCTACCATGCCGCTCATGCCTGACGCGCCGATGCCGCCAAGGGAAGAGGGTGCGACCGTGGCCGAATGGGTGGATTACATGAAACAACGAGGTGCCTGGCTTCAACGGTGCCTCCAAGAGGCTCGAACTCGGGGGTCTGTCGCATCACAGCGCGAGGTGAACCGTACTAACGCCGGCCTCATGATTGACGACTTCCAGGTTGGTGACGGTGTGCAGCCGAAGCGGGAGGAGGTAGGCAGGGCGTGACAAAATGAAGCGACACTCCTGGACCAGTGTTACCAGGTTTGGGCCGTAGATGGAGTCTATGTGTGGCTCGAGGGCAGCCACACTTCCAACATCATGGTGCGACGTGAGCGACTTCAGAAGGCCCCGGTCTGTTGGCAGGCCCTTGCGGCCGGGCGACACCTGCCGTGCATCAGTATCGATTACGACGTGGGGGAAGTGGCAGCTAAGTTTGGAGGGATGCCTCTGTCTCCCCATCGCCCACACCGCCTTCCTCCACCAATCACCACAAATGCAGTTCCTGCGGCCAACAGACCTGAGCCTTTGGCCGGGGGGACCCGGCTTGTTTCGTCGGGTATTGGGGTGCATTCCCTGGCACATCAAGACAAGGAGGTACACAAGCAGGAAGCTGAGGCAAGCGCAACACCACAACAACAGGAGCAGCAAGAAAGGGCAGCAGAGGAAGGGGCAGGACATGCTGTGGTAGAGATGGAAGGCATCACCAAGAAGCGACGTCGGGCCAAGAAAGATAAGCTCGCTACCCGGCGGCCCAGGACCACTGAGGAGGCACCGTCAGGGACAGTACCAGAAGTCCAGCAACAACTGCCTCCCTGCGTGGCCGCGGTAAATGTGGTGCCTGAGGCTCCGGGGTAACCAGTGTTGAAAGAAAAGTAAGCACACCAGAGTCTCGGAGCGACACCTGGTGCAGCAACAACGGCCACGCGACAAAGGCGGGTGCAGCGGCCACATGCTGTGACAATACCACATGTGACAGGTGATCAACCCGCATCGACGGTGGCAGATGCTTGACATAGCCTAGGCCTATTGCTATCGATCGCGACAACATCAAGAATGCATCTCGGGAGACCCCAGCAGCAGAGACAGGAGGCGCTGCCTTTTACGACAGTTGTACTCGGCGCGGCACCTGGAGCGCCAGCACCATCTAAAGCAACAGCAGAGCAGCGGGAGCGGGAGGTCTTGCCTTTTGCGGCAACTACACCCGACGCGGTGCCCGGAGTACCAGCGCCACCAGCAGCTGCAGCAGAGCGGTGGGGACAAGATGTACTACATTTTGCGGCAGCTGCACCTTGTGCGGCACCGGGAGCGCTAGCACCATCGCCAGCAACAGCAAAGCAGCGGGAGCAGGAGGTACTGCCTTCTACGGCAGCTGCACCCGGCGCGGTGCCCAAGGCGCAAGCACCACCAGTAGCAGTAGCAGAGCATGGGGACAGGAGGCGCTGCCTTCTGCGGCAGCTGCACCTGGCGCGGCGCCCGGAGCGTTAGCATCATCGGCTGTAGCAGCTGAGGAGCGGGAGCAGGAGGCGCTGCCTTCTACGGCATCTGCACCCGGTGCGGCGCCCGGAGTGCCAGCGCCACCAGCAGCAACAGCAGAGCAGCGGGGACGGGAGGTGCTGCCTTCTATGACAGCTGCACCTGGCGTGGCGCCCGGAGCCATGCCGGGCGCCGGGCGCCAGGCGCCCGGCGTGGCTCACTGTCCTACTCACTCTCTGAGTCGTCGGGCACCGTGAAGTTGGTGGACTTGTACCGCCTTTCACTTGCCTTGTACTGTCGGCGCAGCCGCACGTTGCAACACACCAGCATCTCCAGCGTGCTGATGTTAAGGCGGTGCAAGCGCATCCACCACTGTGGACCAAGCCGTGACCATGTCAACCTCACCCCCAAGGTCATTGCCAAAGTGGCACGGGAGCACACGACACGCAGCAGCATACAGCGGGCAACTCATGTCAGCAGTCCAGCGGGCTTGCGGGCGTTGCATAGCATGCTTCACAGGCACAGCAGTAACCTTTGCTAGCTTGCACCCGCGGGGGCGCGACAGTGTAGCAAGATCACTCATGCAATCAAGCTATCCTTCATATATCTCACCCGCTGCCCCTCTCGGCGTGTCAGCAATGCGTAGCACGGTCACCAACGGCGTCAACAAATCTCTCAGCTGGCGAACCTCTAGCCAAAACACGCGGCGGTGCACAAGACATCTCACAGCCTTCTTGCGTGCCTTGAACATCCCATCCCACTAACTGCCCATGGTCGTCCAGCACTCATGGTTGACCATCTTCAACAGAAATGGACGCATGTCTAGCAGGCGCTACAGTATGGAGTGCGCAGATGCAAAACGCGTGTCGCATTTGGCATGCAAGACCCGCCCACCCGACAGTTGCTTCAACCAGGTCCGTGGCATGTCGTTGTTGCGAAACAATTTGACAACCTTCTCAGCCTTGGACAAGATTGCCGACCCCCACTCTGTCTTGCCAATGTCCTTCATGACACGGTCACAGTTGTGTGCACAGTAACCTTGCCACANTGGCCGCCCAGCACTCATGGTTGACCATCTTCAACAGAAATGGACGCATGTCTAGCAGGCGATGCAGCATGGAGTGCGCAGATGCAAAACGCGTGTCGCATTTGGCCTGCAAGACCCGCCCACCCGACTGTTGCTTCAACCAGGTCCGTGGCATGTCGTTGTTGCGAAACAATTTGACAACCTTCTCAGCCTTGGACAAGATTGCCGACCCCCACTCTGTCTTGCCAATGTCCTTCATGACACGGTCACAGTTGTGTGCACAGTAACCTTGCCACAGGACTTTTGGATACTTCCTTGCCAGGTCTTGGAATGCACGTTTGTTGACTGCTGTGTTGTCGCAAACAACGGGCACCACGTGCTTGATATCGACACCCTCGACCGCCTCCTCAATCATGGCCTCCATATGGGATGCATTGCGGGTCTTCCCATTGGCATCACGTGAAAACACGTGACAGGCACCCTTGGTGTTTACAGCCATTGCATTGTAAATTGGACGCTGTTGCTGATCCGCCCACTCGTCCACAATAAGTGTGACGCCACAAATGGGCCAGGCTTGCTTCAGGGACACATCCTTGACCTCTAATTTCTTGTCCAATGCTGGCAGTATGTCACTCACGACAGTGCCTCGGCTTGGAAGGCGAAATGAGCTGTTGGTGCTTCGGCCTGTACGCACCACCTCATTCAGCAGCGGCTCACGTGAGAAGCTGATTGGGTACGCAGCACAGGCCATGAGCTTGACTATTACCATCTGGCAGCTCTTGTTCCCGGCTGCCTCACAATGAGGCCTCACGGACGTTTGAACCATACCGGCCATCCGGTTAACATCCACCAGCCGAACTGTCTACGGCTGCTGCTGGTACAACTGCGGCTGCTGCTGGTATGCCGGCGCCTGCTGCAGGTACACCTGTGGCTGCTGCTGGTACACCTGCTGCAGCTGGTGCTGTTGCTGCTGCTGCTGCCCACAAAGGTCTGCTGCTACGAGGAGTGCTTCGTCTTGTTGCCTCCTTGTCTGTTGGTCAATGGAGCTCATGCCAGCAGACTCCATGCCAGGACCGGCACCGGTTGCATCACCCTCATCATCTCCACTTGGTAGGTCAGCTCGGCACAGAGTCTCCTGTCGCTGCAAGCTCTCCGCCAAATTAACCCATTTCACAGGCTTACTGCCTGTACCCCATGAATCCCCGAGACCGTTGTACAGACGGGGACAAGCAGGTTTCCAGTCGGCTGCTGGACGAGGGGCCCTCTCAAGGCTAAGAACGTCTTTGGCTTGAGGCGGTGGGAACGGGCACGTGGCGATGTTGCCGTCTGGGATACCGAAATGCCCGCGGATGTGGTCGCAAGTGCCGCTTGACGTAACGCCGCATGAGCCACAAACGAACATAGGTTTCCTTGAGGCCGTAGGCACTGGTCGGCAGCGACGCGAGAGGGCCAGTGTTAGATGATCTGCATGGAGACGCCCGGCAGGAGGGGGGTTGAAGTCCGCATGGTTCAGACAGTACGCAGAGGCAACAGAGGTTGAAGATGGAAGGGATGAAGATTCCATCACAGATGGTGCAGTCTGGCGTCGAGGTACCATGGATGCACCTCGTTCCTACAATTGCAACACTCTATTCACGTATGAGTGACGCGGAACTCACTAGTAGTACTTCATAGCGTTGTTACCACACGGATCCAGCGTCAACCACCCGAGCGGTGGGTGATTGCAAGGGCCCCTGCCCCTGCCTCCTGCCAGGCCTCATCAGCCTCACTCGAGGCAGAGGACCCAACCGGTGGGTGGTTGCGAGGCCCTGCCCCTGCCTCCTGCTCCCCGCCAGGCCTCGTCGGCCTTTGGATCCATGCTCCGTTCACCATCGATCCAAGCGGATCAATGGTGGGCGGGCTGGTCAACCCTCAGCCGGCGACCACCGGCTGTGGATCCACGGGCGGCGACCACCGGCAGTGGATCGATCCAACAAGGAGCCACCGTTGATGGATCCACGGCCGGCGACCACCGGCAGTGGATCGATCCGACGAGGAGCCACCGTCAATGGATCCACGGCCGGCGACCACCGGCAGTGGATCGATCCGACGAGGAGCCACCGTTGATGGATCAACGGCCAGCGACCACCGGCAGTAGTCCCATCGACAATTAGCCCTCGTCGACCGTTCCTCGGCCGTCGGCCAATCGATCAACATCAATCGATCATCGGTTCTTGCTCGCCGTTGGTAGAGCAATCGACGGCAACCGAGCAACCGACGGGGATTGATTTCATCAACTGATGGGTCGACGGCAATCGAATACGTCGAAAACAAAAAGGGGCATTGCAAAATGTTCGAGCTGCGAGTTTCATCGTGAACCTCGCGTTTGCGCTGATTTTGCCACCAGGAGCGCACAAAATGATAGTTCAAACAATGGACTGAAGTACGATTTGCGGACAGAAATGAAAGTACACATATTCATAAAGAAATCAACAATCATCCACGTACGCGGACTCAAACTGTGCAGCACGAGAAATCGATGATGTGGCAGTGAAACAACCAGTGATCGGTGGACCAAATATCTGCCACCTGTCGGATATCCCTATCATACCCCACAATAATTTTCATTTTCACTTGACACCTCAATTCAAAAGGAATTCAGAAATATATGTCCATGAAGATGATGTCAGAAATCATTGGAATGCCAAACCCTGGTTCAACAATTTTAAAAGGAAAAATCAAACCCTAATATGACATGGGTTTGAAAGTTGAATGAAAACGGAATTTGTGGAGGAGGACGTGCGAGCGAGGGATGGTGGCTGGGCAAGGGGGGGGGGGGCACCTCGGTGGGCTTCCGCGTGGTAGGGCTGGTCGGTGGGCTGGGGCCAGCTCACGCGTCCGAGGATCCCACCTCGCATTTTTTGGCGAACGCGAACGCGGTCCACATC
>SZWC01001673.1:9065-43987 GCA_023375785.1 Penium margaritaceum
GGGGGGGGATCCTTGTATCTGGACCCTTCCCCTCCCCAGCAGTTGAAAGTACATTGGGGTGGTGTGTTGGAGAGTGTGGCTAGGGGAGCCTTGTTTTTTAAACTAGTGTACTCGAAGGGAGGTGCGGACCTGCCGTTACACAAGTCCAAAAAAACTTTGTTATCCCAGTACACTCCTTAATACACTTCTCCAATACACTAGAGGGTTTTGTGAGGGGGGAATGGGGAGGGGGGGATCCACTTGAAGTCCCGTTGTGGCGGGGTCAAAGTATACTGAACCTTTTGTGTACAGTCTTGTAGCTGGTTATGTAGACAAAGCAGCAGGCATCGGATGCCTGAAATCAACGAATTACAAGTACTTAATATAGATGTATACAAGTCTGTTTTTTTCCATTCTACCAGATACACTCCCATACACTCCCGCAACACACTCCTCCACTTCGGGAGGAAAGGGGGTCCTTGTATCTGGACCCCCCTACCCCAGTAGTTGAAAGTGTGTTGGGGTGGTGTCTTGGATAGTGTAGCTGGGGAAGCCTTTTTTTTAAGCTGGTGCATTCCGAGGGAGGTGCGGACCTGCCATTACACAAATTTGGAAAACCTTTGTTCCCCCAATACACTCCCCAATAGACTTTTCCAATACACAAGAGGATTTAGTGGGGAGGGGGAGTCCACTTGTGGTCGAGTTGTGGCGGGGTCGAAGTACACTGAACTGTTTGTGTACTCCCTTACAATTGGTTAGGTAGACAAAGTGAGAGATGTCGGATTCTTGAAATCAATGGCTGATGAGTACTTAACGAAGATGTACACAAGTCTGTTTTTTCCTCTCCACCAGTTACACTCCCAGCTACACTACCTCAATACACTCATCTATTTTGCGCGGGGAGGGGGGGTGGGGGGTCCTTATATCCCAATCCCCCTCTCCCATCAGTTGAAAGTGTATTGGGATGGTGTATTGGAGAGTGTAGCTGGGGGAGCCTTCTTTTCTAAACTAGTGTATTCGGGGGGAGGTGCGGACCTGCCGTTACACAAGTTTAAAAAAAAAAACTCGTTCCCCCAATACACTCCCCAATACAATTCCCCAATACACTAGAGGGTTTTGCAAGGGGGGAGAGGGGGGCGTCTTTGAGCAAATGGCGACCATAACCCTACCCTACTGCTCCTTGATTTCGATATAAGTGTTATTTTTGCCCGCCGAAAAGTGTGCAAAAAAATTCGTATAATCGAAATTAAAGGTCCACCAATTCTGAAGTGAAATAGTCGAATTTAAGGGATCATGCATGCTTTTTGTTTCATGGGTTCTACTACACTTCCTGTCAATGCTGGTGGCTTTTTTTTCCAGACTACCATCTAGTTAGGTGATCTAGAAAAAAGAAGGAGGTTTTTCACAAACTCCGCTCACCTCCGCGAGCGCCAGCGTTCAAACGTAAGTTTTTTCTCGCGTTGGAATGCGAGAAGCAGGGAAGCCCGACAGTGGGGCAGCGGGGCAGGGAAAGAGTGGGAGAGCACTGCTCTCCCGCTCTCCCGCTGCCCAGCTGCACCGCTGCCCCGCTGCTCCGCTGCGCCGGTGCGCCGCTGTCCCGCTGCCCCGCTGCAGTGCTGGCCCGCTACCCTGCTGGCACGCTGCAGTGCTCGCGTGCCAATTCGCCACATTGCTGCCACGTCAGCCAACAGCAGCCTCACACGTTGAGCGTTGACCGCGCAAACGCAACGCGCGCTCATCGCTCAACGGACGGGCGTCGTCGAATTCAAGGATCACCGAGGAAATGTTTGGGACCCGTCGCCGAATTCAAGGGACCACCCCCTGCGTTAACAACGAAATTAAGCATCCACCTAGTTTATTTGAACCCAAAAAAAATGAACAAAATTAAGGATCATTAAATTGATGAAATTCCATTCGTCAAAATTAAGGAGCAGTACGGTATCACAATATCGCCATAGTTCATCATATGCACGTTCATTGAAGGAAACAATGGGTTTAGGACCACACGGTTTGTGTAAGAGGAATACGACAGAAATCACGACCCATGCATAAATCAAGGGATATATTTACGCTCCTGAAGAAAAACTACAATTTTATGAACTGTTGGATGCTCCTCACCATGGCAGGAGTGACTCCAAAAAGGAACACCAAAAAGACAAGCCTTAGTGGCTTAGTGGTTAATGGTGTCCACCTCTAGAGGTAGGGTCCCGGGTTCAAGTCCGACAAGATGAAATTCTACCCTGCCTCAAGGGAGGTGGAAAATAGATGCCAGGAAGCTAGCTCAACCTCTAGAGTTCCTCTTTAAGTTTCTAGAAAGTCAGGTGAGGGTCCAGGAAGGTGGCACACCTTCTAGAAGGGGTGACTTGTCCTACAAGGCATCTAGAAGTGTCTAAGTCTTCTGGACACCTTCCCTCCTACTAGAAGCAAGCTGAGGAATCTAGGAAGGGGCAGAAGCTTCTAGAGGAAGGAAGGGATGCCTTCCTAGATGGGAAAAGGACACCCTACCAAGGGCCACTCTAGAAGCCATAGAATCTGCAAGGAAGCTCCAGATTTGGCATGCTTTGGTGTTCTGGAAAGCTTAGATCAGTGGCTATAAAATGCCACTACTTGTGAGCCTTGATCAATTGTACATTCCCAGTCAATTCAGGCCAAAACTATTGCCTCAATCTCTGACCAGTTTTCTGCCATCCTTGGAACTAGTTGCCTCCACAGTTTCAGTCTCTCCAAAAAGAGTTGGTGGTGTGAACCAGCCACTGCTAGGGACCCTCCAGGGTGCACACTCACCCTCAGGCCAACAAAGGGTTATGGGCCCACGCTTCTAAGGGGTTCCAAGCCAGCTTGATTTCACGCTTCCAACAGCAAGACATGGCAACCAACAAGCAAGAGAGCAGCCGCGCTGTCCTTAAGTTTGATGGGACAGGCTTTGCCTTGTGGAGGTGGCAGTTTGAGGTCTTCCTCGACGACAAGGGACTGCTTGAGCTCGTAAAAGGTGATGAGACTACTCCGCCGGAGAGTGCAACGGATGAGGTGAAGGAGGCATACAAGAAGCGCAACAAAAAGGCGTTGGCGCTCCTTGTGTCCGCGTTATTCCCACCATAATTTGGGCACATGGAAAGATGCACCCTGGCCGCAGACGCATGGTCAAAACTCTGCTCCATCTACCAGTCAAGAAACCCTGCCAATCAGCTCTTCATCTTCAAACGGCTCGTCACCCTCCGAGCCAAGGAAGGCGAAAACATCATGGAGATCATGCAGCAGATTGAGTCGCTCACAGCGGAGTGCGTGGCCACTGGTTGGGAGGTCGACTCTCAGTTGCAAGCTATGATCCTCCTTCTGGCCTTGCTGGTTAGTTGGAGTCCCATGATCACAGTCCTTGGTGGCTGGCCTTCCGACGAGCTGAAGTCCCTGAAGGTTGGTGAGTACGTGCGCAATGAGTGGATACAACGTAGCGGTTGAGAGAGTGCAGCGGCATCAAGTTCAGCTTACACGGTTCCTCCTCAAAGTGGAGGCCAAGGCGACAAGTGAAAGGGTGCCAAATAGGGCACCAAAAAGGGTGACAAGAAGGGGGAGTGATTCAACTGCGGCAAGGAGGGCCACTACGTGCGCAACTGTCCCAAGAAGAAAACAGATCGGTCGCAGCGGGACGGGAAGAAAGATGAGCACGCCCTAATGGCGTACAACTCCACCAACTTGAAGGATCCGGGAGTTGCCGTCATTGACTCCAGATCAGGTCGCCACACGCAATGCAACAGGGCGGCATTTTTCACCTACAGCGCCTCGGAGAGATGCATGAAGGTGGCCAATGGAAAAATAAAGGTGGCCGCCGGTGAG
Source organism: Penium margaritaceum (assembly GCA_023375785.1). Classification (NCBI taxonomy): domain Eukaryota; kingdom Viridiplantae; phylum Streptophyta; class Zygnematophyceae; order Desmidiales; family Peniaceae; genus Penium; species Penium margaritaceum. Next base: position 12,876 of record SZWC01001673.1, read on the forward strand.
TTTATCGTGGATGGCAAACCTGTCACGAGCACAATCTATGATGTGCTACATATGCCCAACTTTGGGGCAAACCTGCTCTCCGTCAGCCGCCTTACCGACAAGGGACTTGAGGTGCTCTTCACAAAGAAGGAGGCCGTCATCCGCAAGGAGGGCAAAGGTGAGGTGATTGCGCGTGCCAAGAGGGAGGATGACTTGTACCTGCTATGCGCAAAGATCCTTAGCAGCCGGGTCCAACGCCGCCAATCTTGCAACGAAGGATGGAGGAGACCTGGACCTATGGCACCGCCGACTCTGCCACATTTCTCCATCGACAGTGAAGGAGATGGCTAAGAGGGAAGTGGTGTAGGGTCTCCAAATCAGCGGCCTTGATGGAACCAAGGAGACCGTGTGTGAGCCATGCATCATTGGCAAATCAACGCGGCAGCCGTTTGTGGCCAAGGGGATGCATGCATCAGCAAAACTGACCGTGGTATACACAGATGTGTGTGGACCGCTTAAGAGCTCCATCAGCGGAGCTCGCTACTTCCTCACCTTCATCGATGACCACAGCCGGAAACTCTACCTCTACCCAATGAAGCAGAAGAGTGAGGTCCTTGCATGCATGCAGGAGTTTGTGGCTGATGTGGAGCGGCAAACAGAGTTGAAGGTGAAGGCGTTCCGGAGTGACAACGACGGTGAGTATGCGGGGTGCCTTGGGTGGATGAAGAGCAAGGGGATTGAGTGGCAGAAAACAACTTCACACTCCCCACAACAGAATGGTGTCGCAGAGAGAGCGAATCGCACAATCCTTAACATGGTGCAATCCATGTTGAGCGACGCCGGCCTTACACAACGGTACCGGGTAGAGGCGGCAAGGACAGCAGCGTGCATCATGAATCTCATGCCGACCAAGCCGTTGAAGGACAAGGAGAGCAAGGCGTGGAAGATGCCACAAGAGGTGTGGAGCGGGAGGAAGCCGGCGGTGGGTCACCTCCGCACGTTTGGTTGTGTTGCACATGCAATGGTGCAGGCACGTGAGGGACGGAGCAAGCTGGACCCGCGTACCTGCCGGTGTATTTTCCTTGGACATGAGAGCGGAAGCAAGGCGTACCGGCTCTTTGACCCAAGGAGGCATCAGATTGTGCGGAGTCGTGACGTCACGTTCGACGAGAAAAGCCGTTGGACAGACAAGGAGGCAGGTCTCTCCAAGAGAGGGGGGGGGGTGGATGCCACTCCTTGAGGGGGAGACGCCTGAGGACGTGAACGAGGGTGACATCCTCGCATCACCACCAACCGGAGAGCATCGTCTGAGGGATGGGCGAGTGGCAGACTTTATTCCGACCAGTTTAGATGAGGAATCCGAAGCATCGGAGATGGACGTGGAGGCGGGGAGTCGACCAATGTCTCCAAGATCTCCAAGAGAGGGTGAGCAAGCGCTTGGATAGGATAGCGCCGAAAGGGGACAGCAACAACAACAACCGCCTCAAGAGCCCCACACGAGCAGCTGTGTGCGAAGAAAGACTAAAAGGTATGATGCCGACAAGGGCATCTGGACTTGGTTCGCACAAGTCTTCTTCACGCAAGAGGAGCGTGAAGGAGGAACTGAACCAGAAGGATGGAACTGAGTGGGAGGGAGCAATAAAATGTAAGCTCGCCTCCCATGAGGAGAAAGGCTCCTCAGTTGCAGGTTGAGCATGGACAACTGCCATGGGTGATGCGCAAGGGGGAGATTGTTGGAGTGATGCTCCTCACCATGGCAGGAGTGACTCCAAAAAGAAACACCAAAAAGACAAGCCTTAGTGGCTTAGTGGTTAATGTTTTCCACCTCTAGAGGTAGGGGCCCGGGTTCAAGTCCCACAAGATAAAATTCTGCCCTGCCTCAAGGGAGGTGGAAAATAGATGCCAGGAAGCTAGCTCAACCTCTAGAGTTCCTCTTTAAGTTTCTAGAAGGCCAGGTGAGGGTCCAGGAAGGTGGCACACCTTCTAGAAGGGGTGACTTGTCCTACAGGGCATCTAGAAGTGTCTAAGTCTTCTGGACACCTTCCCTCCTACTAGAAGCAAGCTGAGGAATCTAGGAAGGGGCAGAAGCTTCTAGAGGAAGGAAGGGATGCCTTCCTAGATGGGAAAAGGACACCCTACCAAGGGCCACTCTAGAAGCCATAGAATCTGCAAGGAAGCTCCAGATTTGGCATGCTTTGGTGTTCTGGAAAGCTTAGATCAGTGGCTATAAAATGCCACTACTTGTGAGCCTTGATCAATTGTACATTCCCAGTCAATTCAGGCCAAAACTATTGCCTCAATCTCTGACCGGTTTTCTTCCATCCTTGGAACTAGTTGCCTCCACAGTTTCAGTCTCTCCAAAAAGAGTTGGTGGTATGAACCAGCCACTGCTAGGGACCCTCCAGGGTGCACACTCACCCTCAGGCCAACATGAACATTCCTTTTGAACCACAAGATTCCAATCCAGAAACATGGACAGAACATTTTGATGTTGAAAATGTTCAGGTGACTTCCACTAAAACATAGTGTGAAAAAAGTGAACATCTCGATGTAAGCTTTTGGGAAGTATACTTAAACATGATGTACTCTATATAGGTAGCATAGTGTATTAAAAGGGGATGATTAACCATAATTCCGGAGAGAGATGCTAGAACTCGAGCATATTCCTTCATGAATCAATGGCAATAGTTGTAGAAGTCCAAAACACTTTGATATCCAAAATATTTGTGGGCGTCGGGCAATCAGCGACTGCCTCCACTTATTTAAGGTCCACAGTGATTCGCCCACTGTCGATGATGTCTTCCAAAAAACTTGATCAAACAGAAGACCGGAGTCGCACTTCGAGATTTTTCCAAAAAAATTCTCATTCTGAAATCTCAAGAGATTTCCATTGTGCTCTTCTAGGATGCGGTTGTTCTCCATATTGTCGTCGAGATGCACAAGGACAAAGTTGTCAAGGTACGGGCGAAAGATGTTTTTCATTGCAACCATAAGTGTTGCGGGGGCATTTGTGAGTCCAAATGGCATGAATGTGAACTCAAAGTTCCCGTATCTAGTGCATAATGTTGTCTTCTCAAAGTCGCTATCAGATACGCGGGTCTGATGATAGCCGCTGCGTAGTTTGATTCTGCTGAAAACTTTGCCCCCACGGAGTTGGTCGAAAAGCCTGCTCGCGAGAAGGGGTAACGGTTCTTGATGGTGATGTCGTTCAACACTCTACAGTCCACACACATCCACATGTCTCCGGTTTTGTTCTCCACGAAGAATACAAGTGCTGCTTAGGATGACGTGGAGGGTCTCTTGAATCCCTGGTCCAGCATCTTGTCCAGATGTTTATTGAGTTTGGTCAGCTTGTGATCACTCATCCGATAGGTCCGCTTCACTGACAATGTGATGTCTGGCTTCAGGTCTATTTGATGGTTGATGTTCCACTACAGAGGCAGCTCCTGGGGCAGTTTATTAGAAAAAACCCTATGAACTCCTCGATAAGTGTTGCAAACTCCTCAGGTACGACAGTAAACTTCTCAGGTGTCGATGCCTGTGTCTTCGCCTCCACAACTACAATTTCTTCCACTTCTCTTGCTTCCACGTGGACTAGCCAGGCTTGAACTCCATGCATCAGGTACCTCTTGGCCAGGTCCAAAGATATCGGTTGGAATTTTGTGGCTGCCGCAACTTCCCCACTGTTTCTACCTCTACTACTTCCCGTAACCGCCGTTGCATCGTGGGTCACTTGACCACAGTCAAGTATTGCCTTTTCCTCTTAATGCTTATGTAAACCAATCCGCTACTCTAGTCAACCTGTAGATTGTTTTGATACAATAAAGCTTTTCCGAGGATGATTTTTGGTCACTCATTGGGCAAGTTCTCAAGACCATTACGTCGTACAGATCTCCAGTTTACAGTCGGAGTGGTTTGCAAAGTTGGCAGTCGTCCATCGATGGTTTTTCCTTCAAGCACCCCGGTTTTGCTCTGCAAACCGAGCTTCTGAACCATGTCGTTACTGAAAAAACTGTGAGAAGCTCCTCCATCTAGTACTTCCAGTACCGTTTTGCAACTTTTACAACCCCTTCGGTTGTACTCGTAGGAGTATCGTCGGTTGGTCGTCCTCATACCCCTCATCAAACTTTGCGATCTCAGGAACCCTCATCTCTGGTTATGTGAGCTGCTCAGATGGGCGATCGGTCGGCGCACATAATTCCAACCGGACAGGAGCCTGGCTGTCTACTCGTGTCCTTTGTCGTTTCTTGACTCCTCACTCTTTTTCTCCAACTTCCCCCCTTTTTGGCTTTTCTTGCTGCTTTTGGCAAGTGTCCAAGATATGAGCTGGCTTCCCGTGAGTCCATCAGAGCTTTTGATCACATTGATGGACGATGTCAATCTCCAGCAGAGATGAGGTTTCCGCCAAGTAACTTCCCTCCACCATGATAAGAATTGTGACTTTGGGGTTGCTAGCCATTGGATTCCTGCATCGAAGTATTGTAGTCAATGTTTTCAATGCGATCATTCACGGCAGGTAATCCTGGATACTGAAAATGGATGTTGCTGGCCGAATGTTCCACTTACGGCCATTGTTGTAGTAGAAACAGAGTTTATCGGGGGTGAGGTTACCTCCGGTGATGATTTCGTGGAAACATCAAGTGTGCTACATCATGTTGGACTATTGACGCAGATGTTGGGGTCTGTACCATGCATCAGACTTCTCATTCAGCTTCCCAAATTGAGCAATTAAAGATTTTGTGAAGTCTCTCCATGTTTCCGGTGGCATGAAAGAGTTGTTCCACATTGGACTAATCTGCTCAAGAGGTGGTATGCTTGCAATCGAAGATGTCAGAGCAGTTGCGCAAGCCATTGATCTAGCTCTGCCGGTCTTGTGTTACCGTTTGATGGCCTTTAGATCGGACCACCAACTTAAAGCCGTGCCATGCAAAAGCAAGGCCATGAGTTCAATTGACTTCTTATTGTTGTTGAACCCAAAAGCGATGAAGTACACCTTCAAACTCATCAGCCACATCATGACCACCGGTCCCTTGGAGTTTGCGGGATCAAACGACTCAAGAAATATTGGTCTAATTCAGGGTTTACTCGAGAGTTTCATGTTTCTCTCAGTGAGAATTCCTTTACACGCACGAGAAATTTGAAGCTCCTCCATCGTCGCATTGAGTTTCTAGAGAAGATGGGTATTGAGGCTCTTGATTTCCGAAAACTTCTGGTACATGACTTCATTCATTCGTGCTTTTCAGCCGGTGCTTCCCATTGTGCCAGGTGTTTTCCCAACAGACTGCGGTGGGGTTGAAGGGTTCACCGAGCCCGAGGGTTCCGTTGCCGGGTTGGGTGTCGCGCCATTCACTGCAAAATTTGTCGCTACTATTCAGATCACCTCGAGGGCATTGTTGTTCACGCATTACTGATCCTCCATCACCGGAGTCTTTGCCGGTCACCTCTATTCATAGCCAGGTGCCCTTGCTCCGTTCACCATTGTTGTCGTGAGGTCTGCAAACATCTTAACAGTGGAGATGCTTTAAAGACTCGTGCAACATTGTCGCAAGGTAGTTAGATCGGCTGCCCCTCCATCATCACTCGGCTCTGATATCAAGTGTTACCCCAAGCGGAACGTAGGTGGTTCACAAGGATGAGGTGCGAGAAAAAAGACGATAAAACGATTTTGGGAAAATGGAGGATTTGTATTAAGCAGTAAGTGTACTTCGATGAAATGTTTCAAGTGATTCAAGTACACAAATACAATGCCGAGAATGAGAATGAGGCATATGTTGGATCCTCGGCGCTCAAGCTGAGTGACGAGTGCGAGGTCGCGCCGTGAGTACCTACTTCGAGAAGCTCCACCGAGAAGTCAGGGGGACTTCAGGAAAATCGAGGCACGCGATTATGAAAGGATGGCACCGTCGAGAGGCCAACAGAACATCATCAAAACATTAACATAGTTTGTGACACTTCTGTTGACCTTTCTGGAAGGTTGTAGAAGTCCTTCGGATCTTCTGGAACGGAACACCGGAGGTTGGGGGAGTTTGCCAAAATGCCCGTGGTGGAATGGCATAAAAATCCTTAGGTTGACACATGCTGGGCCACAAATGTAATGACAAAAATACGCACTCACAGAGTTCAAGGACTTGTGTACGTAAAGGATGTAGTGGCAAGAGACATAGTGTGGTGGACGCCGTCAACAATGGTAAAGAGACGGTACAGATTTGGTTGAAAGAGAAAGAAGTTGGTTGACACAATGAGCAGGACGGTAGGATATCCCCTCTGCCCTCGCTCCAGCCAGCGTACTATTTTGATGTGATCCATCCCTTTCTATTTGTGCATTTTACTATGACCAATCGGCCGTCCTTGCTGGTGGAGATTATTTATGCGGATCCAGCTGGCGTCGAAGCTCCAACAGGTGATATGCCACCCACTAGTAGCTCCCAGGTAGCTACCACGACGTCCCGGGTACTTCCTAGACTGCTCAGTATTATTTCTATACTCCTTGAAGTTTTCTCCATGGATTGTCTCTTGAGCCCAAGTTGCAAGTTTTGTCTTTTTTGTCTCAAGATTTTGCATCTCTAGGTTCAGACGGTCTTGCGTTTGGATGCATGTGCACAGATTTATAAACAATTCAGTGGTCTGGGCAAATTTTATGACAAAATAATCCTTCCACGTGCGTCACGTGTCATGCGCCGCGGGAAGTATGTTTGCATTGTGCTTTTCGGTTGTCATTTCTCACTGCATTACAAAGCTATTGGAGCTTATGAGACTCTGTACGTCTCCGTAGCCTAACCCTTGTTGTCTCGTAGACATGCTTGCTTGATAGTGCGTCAGCTGACTGGACAATGTCGCCACATCGCCAAGAGCAAGGCTGGAAAGCCTCCTAGTAGTTTCTCAGGTACGTGCAAGCTACGCAATGGCTGGCCTATGGTAAAATTCAAGAAAACTACCACCAGCTCCCAAACAACAACTGGATGGTTTTCGAAAATAGTACGGGCCGCTCGGTTGTCAATTTGCAAAACTGGAAGAAGCAATGGGAGCACAAAGAAAAAGCTCTACAACACTAATTGAACAATTTTTTTAGAAAAGTAGTGCTATAGTGAAAGTGGCCCTGGGTAGCTCGCCACCTAAAAAAACTTCAGTGGGCACATACGGTTGTGCATAATGAAGTTGAGGTCTTCAAAGGAGCATTCGACCACTACAACCTGCCTCCGTGTGAGTCGCTTCAAGTCCAAAGGTTACCAAGACAGGCAGAACAATACCCTTCCATGATTCATAGACGCCACATGCCAGAAATGTGCATGAGGTACATGCATGAGGCAACAAGCCACAAGCCGCCACAAGGAGGCATAACAAACATAGAACAGAAACGGTATAGGTATGGTGTCGGGGTGGTAGAATGGAAGGAGCAAAGACACACCAACAAGGATGGACACAGAGGAACTGAAGATGAACAGCATGCACAACCGCCTTGAACTTCCCACTGCACAACGCCTTGGTAAGGAAGTCAATACGCTGCTAACGAGTGTGATTTTCAATGAGGCGCACATCACCACACACAATGTGTTCACGGATAAATTGATGTTTGGTGTTGATGTGCTTTGTGAGAGTGTGATGCACGTCATCATGCTCAGCAATGCAGCACATGCTTTTGTTGTCATAGCAAAGCGTGATGCAACAGATGGACTGGCATTGTTGCTACATGCGACAACACAGCCAGATGTTCTCATAAACTCCGGCACCCAGTGCAACATACTCAGCCTCAGTCGAGCTGCGAGTAACACAACCTTGCTTTCTTCTCTTCCAAGAAACTGCGGTGCAAATGATGAGGAAGATGTATCCCAACTGCCTTCATGCCTTATGATGCTAGGATCAATCATTGTATGTGTATCCATCAATGACCACACAGGGTTGTGCACAAAAGCACAAGCCCAGTCGGGGTGTGGACATGATGTAGAGGATGATAGGCAACGCCGCCTTGAGGTGGAGGTGATGCGTGCACTGGGAAAACTGGGAAAAGAATTCGATCACAAATGCAGCATTACACATGTGGTGTTACCAAGGAACATCAGAGACCCGACTACTTGGAGGCAGTTCATGATGTCCACCAGCTCTCCCAACTGCACAAGGTGACCAGTCTTCAGCAGGCATCATAGGCATAGACACATGGGGAACTACAGTCAGGTGGTCGGTGATCCACTCTCCTAGAATGCGAACCCGGCCTGATTCACGGTGAGCATGCGATGCTGACGGTCACGCTCAATCACCATAGCCAAGAATAAACAAGTAGGGCCGAGATTCTTCATATTATACTCAGACTGGAGGATGTTTTGCACAGCCAAGATAGCCTATGCATCTGGCGAGGCAATCAAGAGATCATCCAAATAAACCAAGTTGGCAAAGAAACGTACCTCAGGGTAACTAAAAAAGAGAGCAGGGTCAACTGGACTGCGACAGTAGCCACCCCGCTCAAGGGTGGCCAAAACTTCAAGGTTTTAGTAGTGTATAGACTGTTTTTACCCATACTGTACCTTGCAAAGGCTCTAGACCACTGTCAAAGCCAGGCTGCTCAGCTACGGAGATCTCCTCACTGAGGCGGCCGTGCAAGGATGCATTATTGATGTCTATTTGATGCAGTTCCTAGCCGTGTTGGGCCACCTAGCTCATTAGTGTCTTGGCAGTTATTCTCCACAGGGGAAAAAGTGGCATCGAAGTCCAAGCCAGGCACTTGGGAGAATCCCCTGGCCATCAAGCAAGCCTTGAAGCGCTTGATGATGTTGTTGGGCTTGCCCTCGCACCTGTGCACCCAACGTGCAGCAATGACCTTGCAAACCGGTGGAAAATCCACTTTCTTGTAAACACCATGCTCTATGATGGCTTCTGTGGAAGTCATTGCAAATCCAATGAGACAAACGGCATGTCATTCCATGGTGTGTGGAGTTGGAAACGGCAAAAATCCTAGCATGTGGCCACATTTTGCTACAAGTCCTCTAGTAACAAGGTGACGTCATGTTACGAGGTGAGACTCACTAGTTGACTCTCACCAGTCGGCTGGCGAGCAAAGCTTGTGGGCGCTTGACAAGTCACGAGGGTGAATTTGCCTGAATTATGCAAATATGCCTGAAGGTACCTTGCAAAGTCCGATGTTCCGCCGACCTAGGCCGGAACTAAACCTACATTGATCCTATGAAACCTGCAAATCAATGTCTAATCTAGGTCTTGCATCACAAGAAGTATATTATGCTACATTGTTATCAAGGAAACAACTAGGTTTTCCAACAAAGCAGGCAAGGGTCAACGACAGGTGGAGTGCGTGAGACAAGGGAGTGGCACCACCATGTGGAGGATTGGATGAGCGGTCATCTCCATGATCAACGTGGATTTCTGCCGACCGCCGAATGTGCATGCACTATACACCCGAGGACACGTGAGGACAAATGTATACAGAGAGTATTATTAGCATCAAGCTTTTCGCGCATGACCTGCTCATAGAGGGCTGCATCAGGAGCCAAGTGCGCCTATCGTATTGTGTCCGGGTCAGGCGTAAGTTCCGTGTTGCCATGAGAAGTCAATGAGGTGTAAATAGAGGCGGGGCATGCGACAGGACCAGAGTCAGAGGCCGCAACAGCGTGGAAGAACTCATACACAATCAGACAGTAGCAAACTGTATATTTTCCCTGGACAGTAGTGGCAGACAGTCCAAGTGTGTCCAGGCCAGTGTCAGGAGGAGCCAGCATATGGTCTACAAGTGAAGGACTGACAGAATGTGACGGGGCAGGGCGATCAACAAAGGGAGCAACATGGGAGCGCAAGTCTAAAGGCATGATATAGCCACCCAGGAGCACGACTAAAGGGAGGAGGCTCACATGAGGATAAGGGTGCGATGGGGTCTGCAGCCAAGGGAATCCGTACAGAATCAGCCAAAGGTACAGAAGTGGTAGCCGGTGGAGAAGGACCACCACCTACAGTGGACCCATGCGACAATGCTGGAGAAGATGACAACGACAACATAGACGAGACACCAAGTGGCACAACAGTGGGTGACGTGATAGGGGGTGATGCTGCAGGTAATAAGAGTGATGCCGAAGAGGACGCAGGTGCCAATGACAAGCCAGGCCAAGACACAGAAGCATGTGCGATAGGAAGAGAGGATGTAGCCGTTGAAGCCGGTGAGGACGTGGGAAAGGATGCACTCACGGATGCAGAAGTCACAGGAGATGGAATACAGGTGGGAGATATATGTATGGAGAGAAGATACTGCCCTCAGGCCATCTGGCCCACGAGAATCCCTCAACGCAAGAGGCGGGTACAAGAAAATAGATGAGGTTGACAATGCTGCTACTGAGCTTGTTTACGGAAACAAAGTGGCACAAGATTCAATGAAACGATCATGGTTAGTGTACCAGAAGCGTCACGCCCTAATCTGTGGCAAGATACAAAGGAACAGACAAATGCGGCCACGACAAGAGATTTTTCCATCACGTTGATCCTTAGGGAGTCAGATGTGCGTGGCGCTTCTCCAGACATGAGCAAGATGCATATTGACGCTATGACTGAATGGGCACTCGTAGGGTATGACATGGTGTGGAAGCGGGCTATGAGGAACTCAGTTCCACACACAAGTCATGTATTTCATGGTATCATAAGCAAAGGCTTCAGAGAGACCAGGATCATCAAGCATCGTGCGGACATCATCAGCCAGGGTGTAGTTCCAACATTCTAAGACACCGTTTTGCTATGGGACGTATGGCACAGATGACTCAAAGCGGGCACCAAGTGATGAAAGAAAGCAAAGACTTGGGCCGATGAACTCACCACCACGATTGGAGAAGAATACGTTCAGCTTGCACTGACAAGCACGCTCTAATTGGACAAGCCAAGACTCGATTGCAGGCCAAACACTTGAAGTGATGTTTGTATATCCAACAAAAACAAGAGCAGTCATCAGTGAGATGTAGGACATAACTGCCATCATCAAGAAATTCAAGGGAAATGGTCCCATCACAGTAGCATGGATGAGAGTAAGGCTCGTGGATTCGTGACTCAGACATGAAAAACGGGACATGTGCATATTGCCTTGTGTGCAATCCAAGCAGTTAACACTGTAGAGTGAAGAGAAGGAAGCGACATCAAAACCAGCACCAGGCTGATGAAAAAGGGATGGCGGCAGCGTGCACATTGTAGGTTGTGGATGCGGCAAGCAATGATTCTCAGGGGAGAGTGAGGGAGAAACATGGACATAATCAGCTGTAGTCACGGCCGAAGTGGGTGCAAGCAATGGAACACGATACAATTTGTTACATCGGAGACCTCAAAGAGCTGCCACTTTTTTGTCCAATGGACAAAAGAGGGGCAGTTCCAACTCCATGAAACAAAATGAAATGCATATCCTGATCATCGAGGGTAGTGAAAGACATCAGACTAACCTCAAGTGCAGGCAACAAGACATCAGACAGAAACAGATCACTTTCAGGGCCAACAAAACTCACGACACTAACACCCTGGACTGGCAGCATCTATCTTCATCTAATACAAACAAAGTGAATGTCACCGACAGGCCCCAATGACATTAATGTGAAATGTGGCAATGTCATGTGATGAGTGAGCCCAGAATCAATAATCTCGAATCCAAATGATACGTGTGCAAGTGACGTGACGTGACATGCGAAAATGCTTCCCATGAAACCAAAAGAGGATGGTGCGTGGTGAGAGCAAGGTGCAATGCAAAAGGGGTAAGAGACATGCTGCTAGTCCTTCATCCACGCACCATCAACGGCCGAAACACCCAAAAACGCTCCTCGAATAGCTCAACCGACTTATAATGGTGACCTCCAGACCCAACCTGCAAAGTCACATCGGAGGAGATAGTTGGAGGTCAAGGTTGATGAGGCCAATGCGTAGAGGGATAATGTGTGTGTGTGGATCCATTGGTTGAGATGTCGGGTGTCACGAGGAGAATGGGGTATCTAAAAATGAACAAGGAGAGCCCTCGTAGAGGACCAATGCATACCTTATGTCCAGAGTTCTAGATCGCGAGATGGATGCTGAAGAAGCGGAAGGGAATGTGTGAGCAGCATTCGCATGAAGCCACAAAGGAGTTGTGTAGAATGGTGAGGGTGGCCCATAGAAAAATGGTACCCAATAGGGTGGTGTCACCGTGTGGAGGCATCGTCGGTGATGCCATGCTGTCAAGAATGGCCAGCTCAAAGGAGAGAAAGAATGAATGAGTGATGGAAGAACCTGATAATGTTTCTCCCACAATGCCGGGATAAATCCCCAAGAACCTGAGTCTCAACAGAGAGGGATGGACTGCAAAATAACACAAGAGGAGGATAAAAGAGAAAAAAGAAACCAGGAAGAGTAAACTAAGGGCATGAGAGAAATGTCCACGTATCCTGGTCAGAAACCCGGAGGCGGAGAGGATCTCTTGAGATACCAGGAAAAGATCCTGAGTATCCTGGATCTCAAGCAAATGGGTGTATCGTGTCCACAGATAGGAACGAGGTCAAGACCCAAAGGAAAACCTAGGGTTGGGTTATGAGGAGGTGGAAGATTCCGTGTCCAGGTTCAATCCCCATTCCTGTTGGTCTCTCAAATCATTGTGACAGATCCCCAAATGTCCAGGTCCCGACCCGGAGGGGTAGAAAAGAGGTGGAAAGGAAGTGCCAAAAGGGAAATGCAACAGAAAAATAAAGTCTATAAAAAATGAATAAAGAGAAAAGTGACGTAAAAAACAGGTTGAAGACCTATACAGGTGGCCCCAGAGAGGGGCTGTCATGTATGTGGCCTCGGGTCCACCCGAGGCCTTTGTTTGTTTGTTTTTTTTTCCTTTCCCTTGCGACCAGGGAGCTCATCATCACGGAGAGATCTCTTGGTCACCGAGCTTGGCAGACGACGGGATCGTTGACGGAGAGACCCGTTGGCCACAGTAAAATGATCTAGTTGCAAGGGTCAGCCGCATCCATCAGGAAGTTTTGATGTAGCTTCCTAACGGCTGCGGAAGTGGCAGATCTTGGTGATGTTGCTTGTTAGTAGCAAATGTTGTGGCTACAATGAGGGAGAGGTTGTTGCTGGTGCGGTAGCCGCTGTTCTGTAGTTTGCATCAAAATTCCAAGACAATGCTTCTGTGATTTTGCTGCGGCGGCTACTGATGTTGTTGCTGCGGCTGATGCTGAGAGTGCAGCTGTTGTTGCTTTTGTAGTTGAGTGCAATAGCTGTCACGACAAACATCACTCCTGCTGGCGTTGGCCAATCTACAGCTTGTGCTATTACAGAAGCTGCTGCCACCACCATGGGCCCAATAAAATGCTTGAAAGCAGCTCCAGCTGCTTCTGCTGTTGTTGCTTTCAAATGTAGTAGTAGCACATGTGCTGGAGTGCAACAAAGAAAACTTCCTGCATTAGGACAAGGTGAGTATGCAGATTGCCAATTTTTTCACTTAGAGGGCGGTGAGGCAGCAGGAACAAAAACACCACAATGCACAGATGCGGCTACCATGGGTTACGTGGGAGCCACATCTGGCGGATGGACAAAGAGGCCCAAGGCACGTGAGGCAGCAGTTACAACCTGTGGTCGTGAGTTGTTCCCACTGTTTCAAGTGCGGCGGACGCGTGTTGGTTGTCATCGTCGAGATGGAAACCTGGACAGGGGAACTTTGCCAGAACATTTCGGTAGCCTTTTGCCTCTAGCACTACTGGATTACTATGTGGTGTGAGCCCTGAGCTCAAGGCTGCCACATTACAAGGATTTGTTTCCCCCTATGTAGCCAAACCCAGCCCAGCAAGAAGCTGCTGTTGGGCGTTGTGTGGTGAAATACGAAGGTATAGTATCTCAATTGCTCTCATACCATGAGGGACTAGAGAAACCCCCTTTAGCGACATACAGTGTGAGAGTGTAGGTTGTAAGAGACACAGTGTGACAGACGATGCTGAGAATGGTGGAGATCAGGCAAAGATCTAGCTTAAAGAGTAAAAGTTTCTTTGAAACAATGTGCAAGAGGGAGGGACATCTCCTCCACCCTTGGTCTAGCCAGCGTATGTGCAATTTGCGCAATGGCTTGACTATGGGAAAATTCAAGAAAATGCAAAGCAGCTCCCAAACAACAACTAGATAGATCCTGGCAACATTACGGGTCACTTGGGTGGCCAAATGACAAACCGAAATGAAAAAAAGCGGTAGCATAAGATGAAACTCTATAGCACTAGGCAGATAAAGATCAGGAATAATTATGGCGATAAAGTGGCCCTTGAGAGCTGGCCACCAAGAAAACTCCTGTGAATACACAGGGATGTGTAGGATGAGGGTTAGGCCGTCAAAGGAGTCGTCCACCACTACAGCCTGCCTGGTGTGAATGGCACCAAGTCCAGAGGTCACCAAGACAGACATAACAACGACGTGTATTTAGCATTAAGTGTACTGTGATGAAAATTGTCAAAAATGTCGAGTACATATAGACAATAGCAAGAAACACAATAAGCCATATGTTGAACCTAGGGCGCTTGAGTCAAGCAACACATACAATGTTGTGTTGTGAGTGGTCACCTTGAGAATTGCTGCTGCGAAGACAAAGGATTTCAGAAACACCGTGACACAGTTTTATAGAAGTCAAGCGCCGTCGAGAACTCGACCCGACGGTATCAAAACATTGATACGGTTTGCAATGCTTCTGTCGGCCCTTTTGGAAAGTGGTAAAATGTGTCATAGTGTTTGGACATAGATTATCAGAGGCCGATGCTGGTGGCCAAAATTCCCTTGGCCATGTTTCGTCCCAAAAGTACAGGAGTCTCTCAACCTCACGAGTGGGCTTTCTCTCCTTACATTCATGGCCCACCCATGTCGACCTCGGGATTTTCATGCCATTCAGTCGAGGGTGTTTTGGCCACCTGACCCAACCTCCGGTGTTATGCTTCTTCAAGTTCTGACACTTTTGACCACTTTCAAGAAGTGTCGAAAGAAGTATCACGAACCGTATCAAAGTTTGTATCGTGTTCGGTCAACTTCTTGATGATGCTAGAGTTTTATAGAACCATGGCTCGATATTCTCAAAATCCCCTAACTTCTTGATGGAGCTTCTCAAAGCAACCACTTACAAAGTGACATTATACATGTCACTTGGCTTGAGCACCAAGGACCCAATACATTCCTCTTTGTAAATTTTGCCATTGTATACATAGTATCAACTTGTTTGACACTTGACATTGAATTACACTCACTGCCAAATACAAATAAGTCATTTCTCCTAGTTCCTCAAATCATATTCTGCTATGCACATCATCCCTGTGAAGCATCTATGTTTTGCTTGACGTAACACTTGGCAAAAGAGTGCAATGGAATTGGAGGGGCAGCTGACACATTAACCACAAGGCGACAACCTTGCATGAGTCTTCACTGCATCACAAACCTCATGAAAACAACGGTGAACGGAGCAAGCTCACCCGGAGACGAGCAATGGTAACCAGCTAAGACTCCAACGATGGAGATCAGCTGCACTTGATCAATGATGCTCTCCAAGCAAACCAGGCAGCAGCAGCAACTTTCATAGTGAATGTCACAGCTCCCACGACCCCAACGGCCAACACATTGGCAGACCCCTCGGGCATGGTTAACCCATCGCCTTCACCATTGCCCAACGGGTCGATACATGGCGCGTTGGGAGGCACCGGCCGACAGACTCCCAATAACAAAGACCTGTACCAGAAGCTGTTGGGACTCGAGAGTCTCAAGATCCATGTGCTACATCAAATCAATGCGGAAATAATCCAACTTAAAAAATTGTGTGTGTGACAAGCCATGCTCACCGAGAGGAATCTTCAACTCTTGAATGAACCCCAAGTTTGGCCGGCACTCCCTGAGTCATTCAATCATGTAAACTCCAAAGGACAGACAGTCACGATGTGGCCAATGATTTTGGAGGAATACTTCACTGCTGTTGGGATCAACAATGATAAAAGGGAAAATTACCTTGCCACCTTGTTTTTATATGGCCTGACTTTGAGTTGGTGGTCTGATTTTTAAAACCATCCAATGGAAACAGGAGACAGTTAGTGCTGGATCAACAGCTTGCACAACCAATCTCACATCATCGACCGCAGGATTTTTACTTCCCAGGCAGATTGATCCAATGTGGAACAGCTATCTAAATTTACCGGGGCATTGGATGGATTTCACGTGTGCCATCCTTGTACGCTTTGAAAAAAGGAACAAGAATTCTGACGCATGGTACATGCTTCAGCACCTACATCAGCACTCTGCCATGACAGAATACACCTGGCGTTTCCGCAAAATCATCACCCGGAATGACCTCCCCCCTAAAAAACTCTGTTTCTACTACAAAAATGGCCTCAAACGTGACATTTGGCAAGCACTCGCCGTATTCGGAATCCAAGACGACCTTTCGTGAATGATTGTAGTAGCCAAGGGCAACGACATTGCCGACTACAATGCTCAGATGCAGGAATCCAACGGCTGGCGACCAAGGCCACAAAATCTATCATAGCAGAGGGAATTCCAAGTCAGAAGAAACCTAGTCTCTGATGGAGATTAATGTCGTCAGTCAATGCGATCAACTACTGTACTGGATTTACGAAAATCTGGGGCGCATCTTGTGTAGCTGGAAAAAGCGGCAGCACCAGGCTAAACAAGTGCGGAAGTCGTAGAGGCTTCATGAGGAATCCAGAAACGGCAAAGGACAGGAGTAGAAAGCAAAAGTCCTGTCCTGTCAGAAAAATGCAAGGAATTTGGCCATCAAGTCTGGTCGCCAACTCAGAACATCCGCTGGATTTTATTTTCCAGGTCGGTACTCAGTGTTGTAGTCAAACATTGGAATTAAAAGCTCCACCCATCAAGTTTGTCCACGACTCAGATTTGGTTGAGTCCTGAGATGAGTGTGTGGTGGTCGGTGCGGAAAACACATCACCAACACTCCAAATAGCACTGCTATGTCTTGAATGCGTGCACAACTGCAAGATTTTTTTGTGCACTATGTTGTTGAGTTCTGGTCCGTGTAGTTTTGCGACATGTACGCAACCAGTTGTTTTCAGCCACCATTGTCTTGGGGGAGAATAGATCTGATTGCTTGATCAAACACGTCGGTGGCCATGACATAGTCTACCATGGAATCCATCAACCATAGGGCTACCACCGAGGTCAGACTGTTTCTCAAAGAGTTTAACCCTTCTTGTTTGTTATCTTCCAGAATCCAAGTGGTGGTTTTATGAGTGAGATCAAAGCGAGGCATGACACCCAGGCATAGTCCCTTAAGGATTGATGGTAGTAGTTGCAGAATCTTAGAAAACCCGTGACGTCCCAAATGTTGGTCCGTATTGGCCAATCAACGACCGCCTCCACTTTATTCATATCCATGGTGATCCGCCCGCCTGGGATGATATGGCCCAAGAACTCAATCGAACAGTGACCAAAGTCACATTTCGAGACTTTTTATAAAAAATTCTATCTCTTGAGAACATTTTCAAGATGCCCATGATGCTCCTCCTGGGTGCGGTTTTACACCAGGATGTCGTCAAGATACACGATGAGGAAATTGTTGAATGACGACAAAAAGCTGTTGATCATTGCTGCCATAAGTGTTGCATGGGCATTTGTGATTCCAAACAACATAATAATGAACTCAAAGTACTCATAACTGGTGCAGGACGCTGTCTTATTGATGTCCTCTTCAAATACACGGATCTGATGCTAGCCACTATACAAGTCAATTTTGGTGAAACGTTTGGCCCTGCAGAGTTGGTCGTAAAGTTCTTTTGCTGGTGGAATAGAGTAGCGGTTCTTGATGGTGATGTTGTTCAATGCTTGGTAGTGCACACATATCCGCATCTCTCTGGCTTCTGTTTTCACAAAACTATACGTGTTGCAAAGGGTAACATGGATGGCATTATGAACTCCTGACTAAGCATCTCATCCAGCTGCTTTTTTTTTGTTGTCTGTTTGTGGTTGCTCATTTAGTAGGTCTCCGTCACCGTCCTTGTTCTGCCCAAGTTCAAGTCTATGTGTTGGCCGATGCTTCGTTGCATAGGTAATCCTCGGGGCAGTTTTATGTGAAAAATCCCTTTGAACTCCTTCATGAGTCGTGCAAACTCTTTCGGAACAGCTGCAAACTTCTTAGTATACCACCAAATGAGGAGCTTCAACGAATTCTATTGGAGTGGCATCACACAGGTCCAGGTGGACAATTTGGCAAGGACAAGACGCTCAAGAAGCTGGAAAAACAATGTTAGTGGGACCGAATGCAGACCAACATTTTAAAACTTTACAAATTGTGCGACACCTGTCAATGGCGAAAATCTCTCTGCACGAGGCCGCCTGAAGTGCTCCAACCTCTCCCGGATTTGACAGAGACATGGATAGATATCCTAATAGATTTTTTTATGTGGATTCCTGCCACTCTAGAGGGATATTATGCCATCCTTGTGCTGTGGACCAATATTCACATATGCCGTACTTCATTCTGAAAACGAACACGGTCACCACAGAAAGACCATCACATTTGTTTCTAGATCAGATCATGTGACTACACAGCGTGCCGTCATCAGTGACAGAGACGGCCACTTCACTAGCCACTTCCAGCGCAAGTTGATGACACGTTATGGCGGTCGGATCCAGCTCTCAGCAGCGTTCCTTCCTCTAACCAAGGGGAAAACCGTGCGGGCCAATCAGGAACTCGAACAAAATATCCTTACTTAATGTGATTTCCATGGCACTGGTAGGACAGCAAAACTGCCAACCGCCAAACTTTTGTACAACTTCACCACTTCCACCGCAACGAGTATGACTCTATTCCAGGTGGTCTAAAGGATAGTTCTTGCTACACCGCTCCAGTTCTTCAAAGCCATAGTAATATTCCCATGGTTGACATCCACCAACGGCATTTCTCAAGCATTTGGAAGAAGATACGACAAACTCTCACAAAGACACAAGCAGCTATGAAGCAAGCAATAGACCAACACTACAGCGATGATGCGTTCAGCGCTAGTGATTGTGTCCTCCTCATCTTGGCAAACATTAAACTCCATGGAAAGAATTTTTAAAGCAAAAGTATTGTTGGTTGAACCCATTTGAGGACAAGCGAATGCAAACCCCAGAAGCCATTTGCCTTTGCCTACCAGACAGAATGATCATCCACCGAGTCTTCCACGTCAGCAAACTCAAACACTATCAAGAACCCATCAAGAACTTGCCCGGCCCAGACGTCGCTCCTCCATCTCCTATCAAAGTTGACGGAGATATGGAGTTAATGATTGAAGACATCCTTAAGCATCGACAACGTGGAAAAATGATTGAGTATCTGGTCAAGTGGCATGGCTATGACACATATACAATAGCTAGGAGTCCTAGGAAACATCTGAGACGTCGATTATTTGATTGACGGCTACTACAAGTGTAACTGGCATACATCTACTAATGCGCTAGGAATCGCAACAAAAAGGGGAGTAGTGTTATGTCCCAGAAATACAAGAGTCCCAAAACTAAACAAGCGGGGATTTCTGTCCTTACATTCATGGCGCACCACGCGTTGACCTCGGGAGTTTTACGCCGTTCAGCCGAGGGCATTTCTGCCACCGGCCCGGACCTCTGGTGTTTTTCTTTCGAAGGTCTCGACACTTTCGACTATTTTCCTGAATGACTGACAGAAGTAGCCTGAATTTCATCGATGCTTTGATTCCTTTAGGTCAATGTCTCGATGGGTCTAGAATTGCACCTAGATATTCTTGAAATTGCCTGACTTCTTCACCGAGTTACTCGAAGTGACCACTCACGACATGACGCCACTCGTGTCGCTCAGCTCGACTGTTGAATACTCAACACATGCCACATTCTGATTCTTGTCATTGTATGAATGTGCTTGAGTTGTTTGACACGTTTCATCAAAGCACAGTCACTGGTAAAGACAAGCTACCCTACTACCTGATTATCAATTTTCTCAATAATCCGTAGGGACCACGAACTCTATTTTTCGTCTACATGTTCCATGTTGTCCAATAAAGACAAAAATGTTTTACCCCAAAACATTGTATTCTTGTCAGTAGACAATGTGTATGGACAAGAAAGAATACTTGGTTACATGTTCTGTAGCGTATGGACCATTTTTATGTTGAAAAATGGTTATCAAATGATTATTGCGTACTTCGGGTACTCAAGGCTCACATTTCAAGGGGCCAAAAGACCGGAAAACATATATGGGCTGGAGTCTAGTTCAACTCTAGCCCAGAAAAAAACCCTTGGTAGGATTTGAGGTGAAAGAAGTGTTGCGATGGAAAATCCATTGCGTCACTCCTCCTCCACTCCTCAAATCTTGCTAGGGCCATGTTTCTAGTGTGACAATGCCACATGGAACAAGTAGGATTAGAATGCACGTTTACAAAAAATCCCTATGATGACTACGTCTGTTTGTGGCGCAGTTTGTCTGAGCCAAAATGGCAGAGGCGGCCATTTGCTCCTCCCCCTAAGATGAATGTTTTGAGGGCCCACGTTTTGATTCTAGACTTAGTCGCAAAACAGCCCAGAGCTGTTGCACTGGCATCAGAGCCAGCTTCCGCAAAACATCTCTGAAATTGGTTCAGAATGTCCATTGGATCAAGCTATGGAGCGACAACATCCGTCGATCTTGTTTTTGTCTCCACGGATGAATGTCGCTTGCCTTCAAATGCAGCCCGCACGATTGACCATTGGCTCTGGTCAAGCTTAGAGCTTCCTGGTCGGGAGTGCAAAAGAAAAAGAAAAGAAAAGAAAAAACGGCCGATGGCTGGGGGGACACCAAATGCCGCCCGATTGGCGGAGTGAGGGAGAGTCTGCTTGCACTCAAAGAGCGTGAAGGAGCCAAGAACTCCGTCCCCGGCAAGCTGAATGCTTGTCGGGAGCCAGCCAGAAAGCGGCCGATGCATCAAACGGTGCTAAGCAGAGCACAACTTGAGCTCATTGAGCTGTGCTCAGCTCGACAATCTCAAGCTCGATGCAAAGAGACTCCCCTCATTGGACAGAGAGGGGAGGTACAGAGGGATCCCCCCTCCTCTCTCCCTCTCCTCCCCCCCTATCGTGGCGCTGACAGTGCCAAGGGTCATGCAAGGGGAGATCTCCCTCTACTCGCCCTCTCTCTCCCTCTTCCATGGCGCTGATGGTGCCAAGGAGAAAGAGAGGGACAATGCCCCCTTCTCCCCCTTGTTTGTAGTGCCAAAAGCACCACGGGAGAGGAAAGGGACGAGTCCCCCCCTCACCCTCAGCCATGGCACTGACGACACCAAGGGGAAGGAGAGGAGGCGTTTGCCCTCTCCTTCCCCCTTTCTTTTCACATGGGCCTACAGCCCACGAGGGAGGAGAGGGGGCGTCTCGCTCCCCCTTCCCACCTTGAGGGCTGCCAGTCCATGGCGGAGGACAGGGGGTGCCTCCCCCTTCTCCCCTCCCTCTCACGTGGCCGACGGCCCATGGGAGAGGGAGGAGAGGCGTCCTCCCTCCTCCCCTCCCTTAGAGGGCAGACAGCCCAAGGGGGAGGCGAGGAGGCGTCCTCCCTCTCCCTCCTCCCTCCTCCCACTGACAAGGGCCAACAGCCCAGGGAGGAGAGAGGCGAGGAAGCTTTCCCCCTTCTCTTCGCCAATGAGCATGGCCTAGCACACTAAAGAAATGTGCCATACAGTAAATGTCTCCCACATGTGGATGTTTGTAAGTAGCGCAGTGGGTAGACAAAAAGTTGAGGGATAACAGTGACAAAGTTTATCTCCCTAACAGAACATCAAAAGACTTCTTTTCTTCATGGAGATTTTTCTCCTAGATTCCATGTACCGTACTGGCACCCATATTCATGTAAACTAGTTTTTTTAGTTTCCCCATGTGTCACATAAATAATTCCTTCACACCAAAATTACATGTCGAGACACGTAAAGCACGATTTTCCTTCACAATTGAGGAAATTTTTCCACCAAACGTATTGTCCCAAAAATTCAAAAATGACCGAAATTAGGAGACTATGCATAGCACTAGAAAGCAAATGAAAAAAGGGGTGAATATGGGTGCCAGTACGGTATTTTGGTCCCGACTGCTTCCAAATACTGTCAAGGGTGTTTTTTGTTTTTTTTTTCCCCTGTTTGGTAACCGTTTGAGGCACTGTAGAATGCAGTTTGAAGCTCAGACCAAGCTTCAAAGGTTCCTCAAATGAGAATACTCCAAAACAAATAACTCTAAGTGCCACTAGCACTAGAGGCGAGGACGATTTCTTCGGTTGAATCTGAGGTTTGGCCTTGTTGGAACTGGGTTAGCCACTGAAAAAAGTGGCATTAAGCTCAGTCTAGGCTCTACAATGATTTAAGAAGTTCTTGAAAAAAATTCCTGAAAAACACACATTCATGAAGAAGAGGGGAAGGCCAATAACTTTCCCAATACACCACCAGATGCCGCTTGGAAGGTTCCAAGCATCAATTAGAAAAGAAAGGGAGGGGAGACACAATAATGCTATGAAAAATGTTTGAAATGGTGAGAATTGTTTTGGTTATACCCAAGTGTGTGATCAAGTTGACCATGGGTTTTGACGCAAAATCCTAAAAGCTCCGGTTGAACTCTCCCGAGTATCAGCAATCCTGATTTTCTTTTTCTTTTCCGTTCCAAAGCATTGAAAGGAGGAAAACTGTAGTTTTCCATGTCCTCAACGGAATTCACTTGGAAATGTTTCAATGCAAGAAGTTTATCACCAACAGTGCCTAGATTTCTGTGGATTGATATCAAAGTCTGGTGTATTTTGTGAGAAACTCGGGAGGGCTGACCTTTCAAAGCCACGACATGGCTCAACGCGGGATGTACATGCTCCAACCAAATTGTTGTTGTGGAAAAGAGCTACAACGGCGTATACCGGGTTACAAAACTACAATGGTGATGTACATCGAGACAAATTCTTGATTCTAAATAAAACATTGAAGGCATTGTACATATTATGGCCACGGCTCACCTACTCGCCACAACAATGCAAAATGTGTGAACGGCATTTTCAATTGTAGGTACACGGACCTTTGCACTATGGGAGATTGCACAAGTGTTGGTTGCAGAAATGCTTTTAGTGTCAAACACACCAGTGAAAATGTGAAAGTTGCACGTTGATCACGGATGCCAAAAGCATCCGTGATGCTAGTGCCGAATGCATTGCTTATAGTCTACAAAGATATGACCAAAACAAATGCCGATTGCGTATCCACATGGATATCAATTGTACCAAGGATGTTGGGTAAGTCATTTGTGAGTGGATTTTGACAAAACAAGAATAAGAGTACCAATCACACTCAACACACACACGATAGTGGAAATCCATGCACAATGGTTGATTAACAAGTGCCGGTTGCACCTGGAGTATAACCAACATGGAAAATGCAATCGTATCATTCACACAAGTGCCAAATGCATGATTACCATGATGTTTAATGCATGGCCAACAAGTGCTTTAGTTAATACGATGTCACGAGTGCCGAATGCATCGTTGTTATGGACACCGATTGCACGATTGACAAAAGCTACCGGTTGTATTTTTGTTCATGGTTGCCGAATGCACCACTCATATGAGTGCCAATTGTACTACAACCGTCAGTTCCAGTTGAACTAGCTATGCTAGTGTCGGTGATGCAACACTTGTCATAAGATGTTGATTGCACCAATAACATGGGTGCCGATCGCAACCCGTTGCATCCACTAGCATCCTCAAGACCTAGCCAACTTTTTACCTTGTCGGACTAGCTTGTGGTAGACCATCAAATAGAATCATAGGATCATTGCACAGAGTGGTTCTATGGGAAAATACGTCGAGCACGTCATTTGAAGTGCCAAAAATGCGTGGGCTCATGTTTACAAGGCATCACGACAAAGTTGAGGATGGTCATACCATCAAACTCTTCAAATAGAGAACTGACAGGAATGACTAGAAACAATCACAAAAGGCTCTGGTAAACAGATGTATGCCCGACCGGTGTAACAAAAACACAACGATCTCGGTCGTCACCGAAAGTGATGACCATTCGAAGCTAAAAACTTTGCCGACAACAGCAGGGAAAGATGCTTTCCAAGGAAGTACAAGCCAAAGTCAACAGGATGAATCACATGTATGATGAGGAAGATTTCCTCAATTTTGGACCATGCTTAAGGCCGGAAAACTCCTCTGTATCCATAGATGGAACGTACTACAAAGAACCCAGTAAACTCAGCACCTGTTCCGAAAAATGCACGGCATGCATGACCACAAGTGGTCAGCGTGTATGAACAAGTGTTGCAGACCACATTCATTTTGATGGATCAATATATGTGACTAATATCATTGTACTTTAGCCACATGAAATTGGATACACTACATCCATGGAAAATGTGCATGACGTACACAAAATCCTGATCCACTAACTATTGGTGCATCAATCACAACATCAAGTTATGGATAAGTTGGATGGCCAAATGATCACAACAGTCTTTTGACATTTGATTGAATTGACGATACCAACTGATGGTATGGATAAAAGTGGTGACACCATTTTACCAAACAAGTGGTTTGGTGTACGCAGGATGTGTTCTACAACCGTCGCATGTCCCATTGCATGTAGTTTTTAAAGAAGAATGTGATCATTTAATGAATAAGCCCCTTTCATGACTACATCATGAGATGTTGAACAGACCTGGTGTGCTAGCACGCTGACCTTAACCCTAGATAACTAACATCATGCTAGGTGTACACAGTGTGTACTAGATGCATCAGTTTGTTTTCAAGGTTTTGGGCATCATTATTCATGGTCAATGCAAACATCGGTCCATGGTTGAATGTATCAAGGATGATACACTTGAATAAATTCTCAATGGCGAAACCATTGACACCCTATCACTCGGTGAGTGATGGATACAAATCATGGTACCCGACTGGTACCGATAATGAAAAGATACATGAGTGTACTAACTACCTTTTTTTAATACAAGGATTATTGAAAATGGGGTTTGTAAATCTGTAAGAGAGGGACAAAGACTCTTTTATGGGTCCTTAAAAACTTAAGACTTTGTTGTGTGGTGGTCGAAGACTACGAGAGTCACTTTTTGGTGTATAACAAGACCAACTGAATGTCAAAAGTGAACAAGTTTAAAGACAAAACCTGCATTCTATCATCAGTCGGTGCGTGAACACATCATGCACATTGATAGACAAAAGTATGTGAACTGACGTTGGTGACATGAATTCATGCACAACTCTATGAAAATCCATTTTGGAGAAAACGAGCGATACTCATTTTTTACCAATGGGGCTCCAAAGTTCTATGATGATCTCATAGTTATCTACAAACCAACTACGACATACTTAGGATAACATCAAGGTCTAGGTTTTGAGTCCAAATCTTATGACCGTGGAGATGACCTTTAAGCTGATAACTTTATTCTAACAATTTGTTAGCACCCACATCTTGGTGGTCCGATCAACCACATAAGGAGTCATAACAAAATTTGAGACAAAACAACGACCAATCTATCATAACCAAATGTTGATATGAAAACACTCCTCAAGATGGGCCTTGAGAAATGATACTTCTTATTATATTCTTTTGATGTTTTAAAAAACATGTTAAAGTTGAGTGCATGATGAAATTTTACACTAGTTGTGTACGACATACTCTTCAAACATCATGCGGATACATTTTGATTTTTCCAAAGGTATGGTGTAGCATCGGCTATGCGATATCGATGTGCATAACAAAGCCAACATCCGATTTGTTGGAAAAAAAAAAGACCAATATCTGAATGAGATCATCATAACTGCAGTGCAGTTGAACCATACTTTGTTGACCCGGAAGGACATTGAAAAGCGTCTGAAGTCCCGTGGTTCTGGGGATGGTTCAATTGATGTACATTGCCGAATGCAAGTAAACTATGTTTTTGGATGTCGCTGTGGTCGTATCCACAATGGTGGTTGTTTTTCAGACGTCTTTGATGGGGATGATACCCTCTACAACTGCCTCGGATAAGGCATGTGAAAACTACTCTATTGAGTGAAATTACTGACACACACAATAGAAGACATTGAAGCAATAGAAGACATTGAAGCAACACGGAATGTTGTAACTTGGAAAACAAAATCCATTGATGAGTTCCCAAAAAGAAACACAAGAGATGTAGGAACTGGTCCTTCCAGGATCACCAGATTTTATTTGAAAGTGTTCAGTCACAATAACATGGAATTGATACCCAACAGATGTCCTTCAAACTATTACCGCATGGATTGTGATCATGGTACCCGTTTGGTGAATACCATGAGAGCTTTGTTCGTACATGCAATCCATGGTCATTGAGATCGTTTATCTCACCTAACTTAGTTATGAGTGCTGTGCATTTGAGAGGGACATGAGCGACAGCCTACGATGCCCAATTCATGCATAAATGAGGGGATGATGGTTGCGACCAAGATCATCTAGGTCGGAGCTTTTTCATGTCCGATGATGGACTTTGACAGCCATTGTGCATACCAAACGACCAATACCAACTCCTTCAAAGATGAGTGGAATCTTTGAAAGTAAAAGCAAGTGTGCTCAGCAACCATGTCTTAGGACCTTAGTGCCTCACAACCCTAAGATAAAGCTAGCATGCGAGTTGCATGGGCTTAGTGGAGCTTGGTTGAGTTCAGCCAACCAATCCACAGGTGTTGTAAGAGGACTTATGTTCGATTCTTGCATTGCACGTATTGACATTGATACGGAGAGGTACCACCTTGGCAACAGACCCTTGGAAGAGATCATGTGTGAATGACATAGAAAGTGTTGTGTGAACCTGGACAATTTTTGTGGTGACACCTAGTTAATTGGTCACAGGGACGCTTCTCGCAAACAGGGAGGAATCGTCACCACAACAGCTTGCTGAACACGTACAACACAGAATGTGGGAGAATTCTCTTCCAAACTGGCAAGACATTGTTGACAATGTATGTGTGACATCGACTATGCCATCGATACAAACGTGTGATGAGTCTTTGGTAAAGGCTGAAAAACACTTGTGAAGAATGCACAAGGACTGTACATTTCTGATCTTGGTAGGAGCCAAAGGATCACGAGATTAACACAGGATGTTGTACGCCAATCACCACAATCAGTCACAAGTGCGCGGTTGATTCTGCATGAACGTGACGCAATCGTGTTGCATATGTCAAGAGTTCTCACATGTGATCTTGGTTGCTCTTATTGTTGAATTTTTGCATCATGAAGTATGCAGTGATCAAACCTACGTGAGAAAAGAAGAACCGGGATGGTTTGAAGCAAAGGGGGAGGAATGCAGCATAGAGGTAATTTTCATGGTTTAAAATGGCTGTTTAATTTAGCAGGTACTTTGGGTACTCGAGGCTCACGTTTTGAGGAGCCAAGAGCCCGGAAAACATATATGGAGTGGAGTCTAGTTCCTCTCTAGTCCGGAAAACACCCCTTGGCCAGATTTGAGGCGAAAGGAGTGTCGCAAGAGAAAATCCATCGTGTCACTCTTCCTCCACTCCCAGAATGTTGCTAGGTTCCTGTTTCCAGCATGGCAATGCGACATGGAACAAGCAGGATTAGGATGCATATTTACAAAAATGCCTCATGAGGACTACGCCTGTATGTGGTGCGGTTCGTCTCAGCCAAAATGGCTGAGGCGACCATTCACTCCTCCTGAGACGACTAGTATGAGGGCCTACGTTTTGGTTCTACACTTAGTTGTAAAAGAGCTCAGAGCTGTTACACGTTCGATATTATTCCAGGAAAACAAAAATGTTTTATTAAATCCTCAAGCAAGGTTGACACTCGAGGATGTAAAAAAATCTAAAACGCAGTCGCGTAGCCTCAGGTGGCCACTTGAATGCCCAATTTCCTTGTGTCAGGTGGGCACCAATACCAAAAATTAAGAGGACTAGGGTCAAGGAGGTCCAGGTAAAAAACAATTTTAACACTACAAATTGAAGTGATTTCATCTATTTGGAAAGCAAGAACATGATTATCTCTTAAACAAATCAAGAATACAAGGCATAATCCTTTTCAGATCACAAATTCATCAGGTAGTAGGGTATCCATTTTTCCCAATTCTTTGAATCGTCTTCTGCTCTGCACCTCATCACTCTGAAACATCAACGTTCTGCTTGGCGTAATAGGCCAAACATTATGAAATCCTGAGGTTGACATGCATCAGGCTACAAACGTAAGACCCTTGATATCCACTTGTTGACTTAAGGGACATCTGTACATCTGGGACGTTATACTCCCCTCCCTATTACCCATGACATCTCGGTGGGTGAGTACAAGTAGGCTGATTATGCTGGTGATAGCCACCGATGAGATAATCGATATCTCAAAGGTTGTCATAGGGCTCCTAGCTGTTGTGCGCGGCGTCATAGTCGTGCCACTTGACCATATACTCGGTCATTTTTTCATGGTGTCGATGTCCGAGAATATCTTCAATCATGTACTCTGTATCCCGGTCCACTTTGATCGGAGGCGGAGGAGGGACGTCTCCGTTGGGGAGCTTCTCGCTAGGATCCTGCTAGTGATTGAGCCAGCTGACACAAAAGACTGGGTTGATTGCCATACTAGTAGGCTAGGTTGAGCGAGGACTGAAGTTTGCATTTGCTCAATCTCAATCATGCCCAACCATCGTCGTAGTCATGTTGGTCTGCTGCTCGCTTCATGGCTGCTTGCGTCTTTGTAAGAGTCTAGCATGTTTCTGCCCAAATGCTAAAAAAGTCATGTGGGTGGATGTCAACCGCAGGAATGTTTCTCTTGCTTTGAAGCCCTGTCGGTGTGGCGGAAAGTGTGTCGTAAACCATCTTGAACACTTTTTTTCCATTGCAGTGGAAGTTACAGTCGGCAGTTTTGCCGTCCAATCAGTGTCATGCAGCTCGCATAAAGTGCGGAGTTGTTTGAGCATTAGATTGGTCCGTTCACTATGAGGATTGAAAGCTGTTGATAATTGGATCTGACTGTCATGAGGTGCCATCCGTTAGTGCCATAAATGGCTACTTAAACACTCGTTTTAGTCGCTGATACACGATACATCATCAGTGACACGTCATGTAGCGGCACAATTGAATTTAGAAATGACTGTTTCTAAATTCGATCCTGACGTGCTGTTTAGTTGTTTTGTTCCTTTTGTGATGACAGTGATTGACCACCATCATCCACAAGCGGTCGACTACTTATCGACATGTCGCTATGGCTAGTGACATGCTATGGCGACATGTCAAAGGCCTCACGGTTAGTTGACAGCTGGAATATTTTCTCTGTCAAGTGGCCAACGGCGCCAACGGCCCCCTTTTGCATGCTTCACTTGTTTTGATTCTTGTTGATTTATGTGGCTTCCACCCGTCACGAGCCATGGCAATGGATTGCCCATATACCCCACGTTGGTGGTACAGGGTAGACGAGAGTGTGACGACATGATGGGCATCCATAGTTATCCTGAGGCTTCTCAATCACCTACAATAGTGTTAGTGAATCGCGACCGATGCTTTCTGACAGCCTGGTTGGTTTTTTGGGAGCTAGGATATGTTTCTTGGTGGGTTGAGACCCGCATACCCGTTGGACTGTACCGGTGCGACGAGGAGACCCGATGGTTTTCTTGTCACTTCCGAGACTCGAAAAGCGTGTTGTACTGACTGGACACGGATGCTACAGCTGCTCCTTTTGCTATTGCTACTATTGCTGTCGTAGTCACTACTCCTACTACTGCTGCTGCTACTGTTGCTTTTGTGCACTGCTCGCCGCACTTACTTCTCCCTCACGCTGCTGGTGGTGTGGTACCACGTGGCGCGTTCTGTTTGTGTTCCGCCTGTTTTGCTTCTGCTGTTTCTGCTGTTGACACGCCCCCCTGTGCTCTGATATCAAGTTGAAAGATCAAGGGCATACAAGCCCATGCACGAACTGACATGAGCTCTGGGTGTGAGTGGCATACAAAAGCTAAAAAACTTAGCTAGTCTGGAACAAAGAATGTAAAGAACAAGGAGATATTACAAATGAGCCCCTAGGGGGCTTATGTAGGGACACCAACAGCTAGTCCACCGGAACCAGTTACCCCCGCTGAGCCCATACTGGCCAGCAAGGAGACCACACCACACAGACCACGTAAATGACAACCGTGGTCTCCTCGAGGCATCCGAACAACTCACCGAGTGCCCGTGTCTCGACAACCGAGACTCAATGAGAAGTGTCTGAAACACAAAAAATCAGCGTCGATTCACCACAACATGCTTTCCGAGTCTCAAAAGCGACACTCATCCATCGGGTCTCCTCGTCGCACTCGTATAGTCCACCGGGTGCGAGGTTTTCAACCCACCAAGAAAAGTCTCCTATCTCTTGACAAACCAACCAGGCTGCCAGAAGGCATTGGCCGCATTTTGTTGACACTGTCGTAGGTGATCGAGAAGTCTCAGGGCACTTTAGAGGTCCGTCGTATCATCACGCTCTACCCTTTACCAGCAATGTGGGGTACATGGGTTATCCATCACCGTCGCTCATGACGGGTGGAAGCCACATAAAACAACACTCCCCCTGGCTGACATAGCCGTCAATGCAACAAGTAAGCCAAGACATTGAACGATGGCTCCTACAAAACCACGAAGAGAACCAACCACACACATACCTTGGCTCCTCCTCCAAGCACAAAGGGCAATCCCGCTGTCCTAGGGAGCGTAATGAAGGCCACGAGGTCTCCTCGTGACACAGGTAAAACCCACCAAGTGTCTGGGTCTCGACCATACAAGGATTCTCAGACATGCACGCACGCTAGCACAAAGCACATCATGCACAAGTCATCAAACAAGAGGGTCTCCTCGTGGAATTGGTACAACCCACCAAGTTTCCCGGTCTTGACCAACGGAGTACAATGATCCACATGCAACCACATGCATATGGCATGCGAAGGTGCGTGACATGAGTCACACATCGGCTGCTGTAGCACACTCAATGCAGAGCAAAGACCCCTCGTCATGCATCTCTCGCAATGTCGTAACAAGTCGAGTCTGCACAACACTCCCCCAGCGTAGAGGAACCTAACGCCAATGTAATGAATTGAGATGCTTATGTTGTACTGGCCAAAACGGATGTCAAAAGAATGACTCACTCCAGCAAGTGCTGACACGGATAACACCTCTCTATATCTCTCTCTCTCTCTCTCTCTCTCTCTCTCTCCCT
>SZWC01001673.1:56108-86652 GCA_023375785.1 Penium margaritaceum
CCTCTCTCTCTCTCTCTCTCTCTCTCTCTCTCTCTCTCTCTCTCTCTCTCTCTCTCTCTCTCTCTCTCTCTCTTTGCGGTACTGTCGCAGTCTGTCTTTTCATTCCTACCACTCGTGCGGCCCCTGGCCTGTGGATTATTGATTTTGGGGCCACCCATCACATGACCTCTTGCCGCTCCTCTTTTGTCTCCCTTGGTCCCGTTGGCTCTGTTTGCTCCGTCCGCACTAGCTCCGGCCAACTTCTTCCCATTCATGGCGTTGGTGCCATCCACTTCGTTGGTCCTGGCAGCACAGTCTATCTTCCTGACGTGCTGTACGTCCTTGAACTTGAGGTCAGCCTGCTCTCAATGACCCCCCTTGAAGACCAGGGCATGGACTTCTTGTCCAGCCGCGGCCTTGCCTTGATCTCTCTCCGCTCGTCTGGCCGTGTTGTTTTGCATGGAGTACGCTATGATCACCTGTTATGCGTGTCGCTTTCCCTTCCATCGTCTTCTGCTGCCTCTGCTCTTGTTCATGTGACGCCCTCCTTGTCTCCTGCCCACGTTGACCTCTTGCATCATCAGCTTTGTCACATTCACACTGCAGCCATCGAGCATCTGCCTCGCCTCCAGCCTGTTGTGGGCCTGGACTCGGCTACCTTTGTCCCTCCTTGCTCCTCGAGCTATCTGGACTGTGCCACTGGCAAGATGCATCGCTCTCTATTTTCCACCTCCGAGTTCCGCTCCTCTCACCCTCTTGACCTTGTTCATGCTGGCATGATGGGTCCATTTGCCCATGCCTTGCTTGGTGGTCTTGGTCGCTACAAACTTTGTTTGAATGATGACTTCTCTCGGAACCGCAGGGTCTTTGCTCTCCGTGAGGTCACCGACGTCCTTGAAGCGTGGCTCCCTCAGGCTGAGCGTGCATGTCTTTGTTCTCTACGTGTGTTTCGCATTGACAAGGGAGGTGAATGCACCGCCCCCTACACCCTGCAACAAAACAGTGTTTGAACGCTGGAACCGCACCCTTGCTGATGGCGTACACGTACTTCTTTCTCCCTCTGGTCAATCCCTCTTGTTCTCCTTTGAGGCCATGTCCTACATGACGTGGGTCTGGAATAGGGTTCCTCATGGTCCTCTCCCCCACACGATCACTCCTTTTAAATGCTGGACGGGTCGGCACGTCGACCTTCGCCTTGCCCGTGTCTGGGGATGTCTTGCTTCTGTCTGGCTCCCCGACGACCAACGGAATGGTAAACTATCCCCCCACGGTCACATGTGTGTCTTCCTTGGTGTCTCTCCCTTCTCCAAAGCTTGGCGCTTCTAGGATCCCTCCCGCAGTCGCGTCATTGAGTCCCGTGATGCGCTATTCTTTGAGCAATTTTTTCAGCACGACGCACCTCACTTTGCCAGATCCCTTTCTCCGTCCTCTTGGGGTGGGGCTGATGCTTCCCCATCTAGGGTCTCTTCTCTCCCCTCCGCTCATCCCTCGGTTCCCTCTTTGCCTAGCACTGACCCGTCAGCGTCCTCTGCTCCACTGATGTCTCCCTCGTCCTCTGCCTCTCCACTCTCTGCCCTATGTGCCCTCTTCCACTCTGCTAGTCTCACCGCCAGTGTCTACTTCACATTCTGCCCCCTCTGCGTCTTCTCCATCTCTTGCTGCTATTGTGCACCCAGCCTCTCCAGGCGCTGCTGTGTACCCAGCCTCTCCAGCCACTGCTGTGCATCCAGCCTCTCCTACTCTCTCTCTAGTGCAATCCACTCCAGCACGGTCTATTCCCCCTATCTCACCCTAGACACGTGGAGGTCGTCTCCATGCCCTCCCCTCCCAGTCTCACCCTGTCGTTTCTGGTGACCCTGGTCTCTGTGCACTTGGTCTCGTGACCTCTGGCCTGTCTGCCGCTGCCTCTGTCGTTAACCACAGCACTGCCCTTGGCTACTCTCTTGTTGAACAAGAGTTTCACTCCGCTCTCTCGTCGTTCGACGCTGGGTATGTTGCCTCGTGCTTCGCTACTCTCGGTCACTCTCCTCTTCCGCTTGAACCCGTAACTATGCAGGCAGCGCGTGCAGCCGCTGAATCCTCCCTATGGGAGTAGGCCATGAAGGCTGAGCTTGATGCATTGTTAGAGCACAGTAACTACAAACTGGTGGATCTACCCCTAGGCCGCAAAGCTGTCACGGCCAAATGGGTGTATTGTTGCAATCTGAACCTTGACAACATTGCCGAGCAGTACAAAGCGCGTCTCACGGCAAAGGGGTTCTCCCACATCCGTGGTATGGACTTTGATGAGACATTCACACTAGCTGGTCGCTATACCACTACCAGGGCATTACTCAGCCTTGTCGCTCAACATGACTGGGAGCTGGAGCAAATGGATGTCAACAACGCCTTCTTGCATGGCAAGTTGGATGAGAAAATCTATATGGTGCAGCCGCCCGGTTTTTTGGATGGGACAAACCGTGTGTGGCGACTGCGCAGGGCCCTCTATGGACTCAAGCAGTCCCCACACTGTTGGAACCAGGAGATCACATCAACCCTGGAGGAAGGGGGCTTTAGGAGGAGTCCAGTGGACCCTGCTCTATTTCTTAGCCCCCCCTCAAAACCGTTGGTTGCCATTCTAGTCTATGTTGATGATCTTCTCATTGCGTCTCCCGACACCTCCGCTGTCTCTTCTGCCAAGTCCCTTCTACACGCAGCCTAGAAGATGAAAGATTTGGGGCCGGCCCGTGTCTTCTTGGGCATGGAGCTTGAGTGGGACCACACACGTCATACTCTGCACATGCACCAGGCTACGTACGTCTGCAACGTGGGGGAGCGCTTCAGTCCCCTCCTCACTGCCATTCACACCGCTTCTACACCCATGATCCCCGCGGGATAGTCACTACTGAAATCCTTAGACCTCTCAAAGCTGGGGGAGATAGTGGATGTGACTGACTACCTTTGAGTCATTGGCTCACTGATGTACCTCGCCACCACCTCGCGTGTTGATGTTGCCTTCGCCGTCAACTTTCTGTCTTAGTTTTCTCAGTGTCCACACAAGTGGCATCTGGAGGCTGCTTTGCGAGTCGTCCGCTATGCACTCACGACACTACGTGTTGGTCTGTACTTCCGTGCACAACCCTCTCTCATGGTTGATGGCTTCACTGAGAGCGACTGGGCACACGACTCTGATGCACGAAGCCAAACAGGGTACATCTTCATGGTTGGAGGAACGGCTGTCTCTTGGAAGAGTGGCAAACAAGGGTGTGTTGCCCGCAGCACAGCTGAGGTTGAGAATGTTGCTCTTGGCGCAGGTGCATGTGAAGCTGTCTGGCTGTGTCGATTCTTGCAGCAGTTGTGTGCCCCCATTCGTTGCATCACTCCGTGTTGTGACAATCAAAGCACCAAGGCCATTGTCAAGAATAGTGGCATGCATCACTTCCACACCAAGCACATCAATGTGGAGCATCATTTTGTAGGTGAGTGCATTGCCGACGGCATTGTTGAGGTTGCATGGGTGGACACACGTTCTCAGAGAGCAAACTTCCTCACCAAAGCACTAAGTCCAAACGCTTTCAAAAGTGATGTTCATGCAGTTGGTCTCATTGTTGGTTTTCACGCATCTCTCATTGTACTCTGTTGTGTTCTCCTGGCGTGTGTACATCGACATGCAGATGACTGACGGCGAGACTCGACGCTGCTGGAGTGTCGCTCAGTGGAGCCGACGTGCGCTGAGTCCCACACACCGTTCGCTAGAGCCTCCTCCCTCCGGCGATGCACTCAGCTCCATCGGCAAGCCTCCTCGGCGGTCGGGCCGCCGGCGGTCACTGCCACTACAGAGGCTGTTTCCATGCACCCAGCTCTATTTCGGGTTGTAGCATTGCGTCTGCAGCGTCATGTTGTGCCTACGGTCCATGTCTCCTGCTATGTGGCCCTGTTTGGCATCACTGACTATTGTAGGCACTGCCCGGGTTTGGGCAGCCATAACTCTTTGCTGCTATTTTTCTAGCTGATTCTGACCGCACGACTGCGTTTGCAGCATCAGTGTTATGGTATGGTCCTGTTTTCAGGCAAAACGGACGACGCCCCGGTTTTGGGCTGTCGGGGGTCTGGCAGGGCTCACCGAGAAAACCCTGCCTGCCAGAAAATAGGTCTAGGACTGTTTTCTCATTGGCTGGTTAGCTGAGTAACAAGTTCTACACTAGTGGGGGGGAGTTAAAACTTGGAGGGGTCTCCCATTGTTGCTCATTCTTCATTTGTAATCAGTTACTTTCAGTTCCCAGCTGCTTTCTGGCGCTAACACTAAACCGCGCACTTGTGAGTAACAAACCCAGAGCTTCCAGACTTAGTCTCTACAGCAGCAGACTGAGGGGGCAGCAGACTTAAGCAACGAGCGTGGAAACCCGCACGCTGCATCAACAACGCACCTGCCCCAACCTGCTGCCTAGTATTTCTGTTCTGGTATCAGAGCCAGAGCGTAGCAGCAGCAACAGAAGACTGAAATACAGGTGCCAGAAAACGCCGGCGGACCCCAATACATGCCAGTGTAGGGGAAATGCTGCCAGATGTTTTCCAGCAACATTGACCCGCCTGGTGGCGGTGTCAGAGTTTTTCCCACAGGCCACTGGGACAGGGGAAATGCTGCCGGATTTATTCCGGCAGCACCGACCCCCACCCTTGACGCGAGGAGGTCAGCGACAGGCCACGTCAGGCGCTTGCTGGCGATGAACCATACAGCAACGTCCTTCAGGTGTGACTGACAGCAGCTTTCACCAGCAGCAGTAGTAGCAGCTTGCTGCGGCAGCGAGCAATGGCAGCAGGAGCCACAAGCAGCAGCACTCAGCAACAGCTGGCTGCAGCGGCAGCTCGCAGCAGCTCGTAATAGCATCAGCCCGCAGCAATAGTAGCAGTAGTGAGCAGCAGCCGGCAGCAGCACAAGCTCGCAGCAACAGCAGCCGACGGCATCAGCAGCAGCAGCGGCGGCTG
The DNA here is from genome assembly GCA_023375785.1 of Penium margaritaceum. Taxonomy (NCBI): domain Eukaryota; kingdom Viridiplantae; phylum Streptophyta; class Zygnematophyceae; order Desmidiales; family Peniaceae; genus Penium; species Penium margaritaceum. The sequence goes on from SZWC01001673.1 coordinate 61,053, forward strand.
CAACGACAGCCGCAGCAGCAGCAGCCGCAGCTGCCTCCAGCCCGCTACTCGTTGCGAGCAGCGAGCTGCTCGCAACGAGCTCGCTTCTCATAGAGAGCACCGAGCAGCAAGCTCACTACTCGCGGCTCATCGATCGTAGCGAGCAGCGAGCTCGCAGCGACGAGCAAGAAAGAAAAGAAAGAAAAAAAAGGGGATCCCAAGCAGCCGCAACAGCAGCAGCAGGAGCAGTAGCAGCAACAACAATAGCCGCAGCAGCAATACAAGCAATAGCAGCAGCAATAGCAGTAGCAGCAGCAGCAAAAGCAGCAGCAACAGTAGCATCAGTAACGGCAGTAGCAGTAGCAGCCCTCTGCCGTCGCTGGTGGCAACCCTCACCCCTTGGCTGCTCTTCAGCAACAGCTCGCTGCCTTCACGCAACAGCTCGCACTCCTGCAACCATTGGCCTCCTAGTCAGGCACCAATCTGCTGCCACCATTCATCCCTCCCGGGCATGCCAGCCTCGTTGTGTCTACTGGTACGCATTCCTTGGCGCAACAGCAGACTCAACGCCAACGGCAGACGGTGACGTCCATCCTTGGCCCCACACTGGGTGCCGGCCGTAGGCAGAAGGACTTGGAGACGCCGCCCCCGCCACTTCGGGCCGACGAGTAGTTCCGAAGTTGGGAGCTCAGCTTCCGAATCTGGGCACAAGGTGAGGGCCTATGGGCATACTACACCCTCTCTTATGACCCCACCTGGGCCGACCGGTTGTATGACGCTGGTCGCGCCGCCCGTGCCCTAGTCCCAGTCGCACCTCGGGCTTCCCGCCTGGCCCTCGAGCCTTTCCTCGGCGACTTTACCACTGGCGCCACCCAAGACCCTACAGCCGCAAGGCACGTCCTCACCCGGCCCCATTGCCTGTCCAACAACGCTGAGACCAGCCGTCTGCTCCGGGAGCTCAACTCCCTGCACATGGGGGAGACCGAGATGGTCACTGCCTACAGGGAGCGGGCGGAGGACATCCTTCATCATCTCGACAGATCTGCCCCATCCCCTTTGGCCGCGTTCCTCACCATCAAGCGCGGCGCCACCTGCGCGTACGCAGACATCTTTGTGCACTATCCCAAGGATGTCCTCTGCACCATGGCGGCCCAGGGCACCCTCATGCCTTGGGCATACGAGCTCTTCCTTTGCATTGAGGAAGCTTGTCCGGAGTCCCGCCTTCAGCGCACGGAAGCTCATGTCTCCCCTGCTGTCACCTCCCCTGTCGTCGCCTCCGTGGTCGTCGCTTCCCCTGTCGCAGCTACCTCATCGTCTTCGGGGAAGAAGAAGCAAAGCCAAAACAAGAAAGCGAGGGTCCGCCGCAATAGCAGCAGCAACAGCAGCCGTCGACCGGGTCCAGCGGTGGTGGCTCGGTCTGCCACGACTGTGGCCAGGCCGGGCACGGGTGGTACACGTGCCCTATCCCGACGGACAAGGCACGCGTCATCGCCACCATGTGTTGCCAGCGAGATCACCGTCTTGCCTCTACCGCTATCGCTGCCGCCGGCCTTGAAGCCTTGACCTCGTCCAGCAGCTCCGCCACTCCGACAGCTCCGCCATTCCAGCAAACACCCGCGCGGCAGCAGTACTATCCGCAGCCGTCGGTGCCTCTGTTCCCATCACCGGCACTGTCCCTCCCTTACCCGGGCTCCGGTGCCATCAATCCGCACTTGGTCTACACTCCCGGGCCGTCCTCCCGTGAGCGTCAGCTGGAGTAGTTCATCGCGCTCCAGCTTGGCCTGACACGCCCTCCTCCCTAGGGAAGTGCGAGTTGCATCACCTCCTGCTCTCCTGTCTAGCTTTGCATGACGGAGACTGAACTATGGCCGTGTCTTGTTTCCTCGTCTGTCTCGTCGTCTCCCATGGTCTCCTCTACCCCTTCCTATGACGAAGTTGCATGGTTTGACGATTGGCAGTCTCGGTTCGCGCCTCCTTCCACCACGTCTGCGTCCCTTGCTTGCTGCCATGTGACCGTTAGCGATCTAACGACCCCGGTCCAGGACCCCGCTAAAACCAGGATCATCGACTCCGGGGCCACGCATCACATGACGGCCTCTCGTGAGGCCTTCACTATGCTCGGTCCTGTAGGCGATGTCTCCGATGTCCGGACAGGCTCTAGACAGGTGTTGCATGTTCGTGGTGTTGGCGTCGTTCGTTTCCGTGGTCCTGCCAGTGACGTCTTTCAGACCGATGTCCTCTCCGTCCCTGGTCTAAAGCTTAGCCTCCTGTCCGTCACTGCCCTTGACTGCATGAGCATGGACGTTGTGCACTCGCGTGGTGTTGGCACTATGTCGTTGCGTCCGTCTGGTCTCGTCTTACTACACGCCACCGCCCTTGGCAACCTGTGGCATGTGCCTCGAATCTCCTCCTCCCCTTCCGTCTCCTTCCCATCGGCCGCCACAGGCCATGTGTTTGTCACAAGTACGCTTTCTCCTTCGTACACTCGCTTCTTGCACGGCCGCCTTTGCCACGTCCACTCTACCGCCGTAGACAGCATGCTCCGCACCCAGCCGGCCAAGGGCCTAGACCCGGAGACTTTCCCCCTCCCGTGCCCCACTGAGTACATCGATTGCGCTCAGGGGAAGATGCACCAGTCCATGTACCCTTTGTTCTTTTCCCGTGCGTCCGCCCCTCTTGACCTTGTCCATTCAGACGTCATGGGCCCTCTCCCCATTGAGTCCATCGGCGAGCACGGCCGCTATGTCCTCACCCTCACTGACGACTACTCTCGCTATCGCTGGGACTTCTACCTTCGGCAGAAGAGCGATGTCCCCCGAGCCATGCAGGACTGGCTTGTCCTTGTAGAGCACGACTATGGCCGCTCTCTTCGCCACTTTTTCTTTGATCGCGGTGGTGAGTACATGGGTGAGGCCATGACCTTTCTCGCCTCACTCGCGATCCACCATGAGACATCCGCGCCCTACACGCCCGCCCAGAACGGTGTCTCTAAACGATGGAACCGTACCATGGCCGACACCGTCCGTACCATGCGGGTCGAGTCCAGTCTCTCCGATGGCTTCTACTTTAAAGCCATGGCCTACATGACCTGGGTCTCGAACCGGATTCCCCACGGTCCCCTTCCCCGCCAGTCCATGCCGTACCATCATTGGTACGGTCAGCGTGCTGACCTCCGCCCGGCTCGCGTCTGGGGCTTTGTGGCCATTGTGTGGCTGCCAGCCCCGCAGCAGGGCGGCAAGCTCGCCCCCCGCGGATATCCCTGCACCTTCCTCCGTATCTCTCGTCAATCCAAGGCCTTGCGATTCTCGGATCCCTCCCTGCACTGCATTTTTGAGTCTCGGTATGCCCTCTTCTTCGAGGACCTATTTCCTCGCGACCTCATTCACTCCGGCTCGACCGTGTCTATCCCATCGCGTGGGGGAGTGGTGAGGCCGTCCTTCCTCCTGCTGCTTCCGTGTGACACGTCCCTCAGTCCATCTGAGCCGGCAGCCCCACTCATGTCCACTGGTCCCTTTGAGCCGGCAGCCTCAGTCGCGTCTGCTCGCCCCTCCGGGCCAACAGCCCCAATCATGTCCGCTGGTCCCTCCGGGCTGGCAGCCCCAGTCGCGTCCTCCGGTCCCTCCGGGCCGGCAGCCCCAGTCGCGTCCGTTAGTCCCTTCAAGCCAGCAGCCCCAGTCGCGTCCTCCGGTCCCTCCGAGCGGTAGCCACAGTTGCGTCCGCTAGTCCCTCCGGCCCGGCAGCCCCAGTCGCGTCCTCCGGTCCCTCTGGGCCGGCAGCCCCAGTCGCGTTCACTGGTCCCTCCGGATCGACATCCCCAGTTACGTCCGCTGGCCCTTCCGGGCCAGCAACCCTAGTCGCGTCCACTGGGCCCTCCGGGCGAGCAGCTCGAGTCGCGTCCGCTGGCCCATCCGGGCCAGGTGCCCCGGTTGCATTCACTGGCCCCTCCGGGCCAGCAACCTCGTCTGCCTCCATTGGCCCGTCGGATCAGTACCATCTCCTGCCCTGCCACGCTACACACGTGGCCCAGGTGGCAGCTTCCGACCCAGACCGTCGGTGAGTGCGCAGATTGTCGCATCGCACTCCGTGGCGCCTCGACCTCCCGTGGCTCCACGTGTCTCCTCCACTCCCACGGTCATGAGTGGGGAGCCTGGTACCAAGGCCCCAGACTTGACCACCTCGGCCATCATTGCAGACCTTCACCCCGGCTCCACACTGGGCTACATCACGCTTCGTGACGAGCATCGGCACGCTATCGTGGCTGCACTCGCATGCATCCCACCTGGGGCTCGAGATGCACATGCTCTCTTAGTTTGCTCCACAGCACGCCCGGAGGAACCAGCCACCCTTCGCGAGGCACGAGCCTCTCCTAAGGTCGCACACTGGGACGCTACCTCCACCGAAGAGCTCGCTGCTATACAATAGCACCATGTGTACGACCTCGTCAACCTCCTCCAGGTTGGAAGGCCATCGGCAAGTGGGTCTTTTGGCGCAAGTGGAAGCCTGACAGGACCTTGGACAAGTACAAGGCCCGCCTTACAGCCAAAGGGTTTGCCCAGATTCCTGAGGTCGACTACGACTAGAACTTTGCCCCAGTTGGTCGGTTCACCACTCGCCGGGCGCTCTTTAGCCTGGTTGCCCAGCATGGGTGGGAGCTGCATCAGATGGATGTGAGCAACGCTTTTCTCCATGGTTCACTAGAGGGTGAGGAGCTTTACATGGTGCAGCCCCCAGGCTTCGACGATGGCACTGGGAGAGTCTGGCGACTGCGTAAGGCGCTCTATGGCCTCAAGCAGTCGCCTTGGTGCCGGAACCAAGAAATCAACAGCACGCTCCTTCGAGGCGGACTCCAGCGCAACACCGCTGACCCCGCATTGTTTGTTAGTCCGCAAGGCCAGAATTTCACCGCTGTTCTGGTTTATGTCGAGGATTTCCTCATTTTGTCGCCTGACACGGCTGCCATCCAGCGTGTCAAGAACTTGCTACACGCCGCCTACCAGATGAAGGAACTCAGATCTGCCAGAGTCTTCCTGGGCATGGAGCTCGAGCATGATCGCTCCCAGGGCGTCCTCCACATCCACCAGGCCACCTATGTGCAGACTCTGTCCACCCGCTTTGTGGTGGACCTCCCACTCGTGCCGAACGCATCCTCACCCATGTCACCCGATGGCCAGGTGAAGCTGAAGAGTCCTCATTCAGCCATTGTGGGGGAGCCAGTTGACGTGACCATGTACCTGCGAGTCATCGGGTCACTGATGTTCCTGGCAACGACGGCGCGCCCAGACATCGCGTTCGCCATCAACCTCCTGGCCCAGTTTTCTCAGGAGCCACGTCACCTCCACAACGAGGCCACAATCTGAGTACTACGCTATGTCGTCTCAAATCCTCGACGAGGTCTCATGTTCCGCCGTTAGCCGTCTGTTGTCGTGGTGGGCTACACAAATAGTGACTGGGCCGGTAGTCTGGATGGTAAGAGTCGCGCGGGCTGGATCTTTCTGATCGGCGGCACATCTGTGTCCTGGAGCAGCGGCAAGTAGGGGTGCATTACATGCAGCACTACGAAGGCTGAGTACGTGGCTCTTAGCTCAGGCGCGTGTGAGAGTGTGTGGTTGCGTCGTCTGTTGTCTGAGTTGTGTTGGCCTGTTGCATCCATCACGTTCCATTGTGACAATGAGAGTGCCATGGCCATCGCCAACAATGACGGCGTGCATCACACACGCACAAAGCACATCAACGTTGAGTATCACTATGTGCATTTGTTGTTGCATGACGGCAACATCAGCATCATGTGGATTGGGACAGCACGGCAGTTGGCTCACTTCTTGACCAAGGCACTGAAGCACGACTCGTTTAAGAAGGATGTGAGTTCGTTCAGCCTGCGCCCGTGAGTGGCTCTCCTTGTCCCTTCTTGCGTCTCTGCGTGGCCTGGGGGAGTGTGGGCGTTGATTGTTTCTCTGCCCGCACATGTGCATTACGCCTGTGAGTCATGGGGGAGTGTTGGTTTTTGTGCATCTCTCATTGTACTATGTTGTGTCCTCCCGGCTTGTGTACATCGGCATGCAGATGACTGACGGCGAGACTCGACGGTGTTGGAGTGTCGCTCGGTGGAGCCGACGGGCGCTGAGGCCCACGTACCATTTGCTAGAGCCTCCTCCCTTTGACGATGTGCTGAGCTCTATCGGCAAGCCTCCTCGGCGGTCGGGCCGCTGGCGGTCACTGCCATTGCAGAGGCTGTTTCCATGCACCCAGCTCTGTTTCGGGTCGTGGCATTGCGTCTGCATCGTCATGTTGTGCCTAGGGTCCATGGCTCCTACTGTGTGGCCCTGTTTAGCATCACTGAGTGTCGTAGGCACTGCCGGGGTTTGGGCAGACATAAATCTTTGCTGCTGTTTTTCTAGCTGATTCTGACCGCACGACTACGTTCGCAGCGTTCGTGTTATGGTATGGTTCAGTTTTCAGGCAAAACGGACGACGCCCGGGTTTTGGGCTGTCGGGCGTCAGGCAGGGCTCACCAAGAAAACCTTGCCTGCCAGAAAATAGGTCTAGGACTATTTTCTGATTGGCTCGTTAGCTGAGTAACAAATTCTACACTAGTGGGGGGGAGCTAGAACTTAAAGGGGTCTCCCATTGTTGCTCATTCTTCATTGCTAATCAGTTGCTTTCAGTTTCCAGCTGCTTTCTGGTGCTAACACTGGCGCGCGCACTTCTGAGTAACAAATCCATAGCTTCCAGACTTAATCTCTAGAGCAGTAGACCAAGGGAGTAGCAGACTTAAGCAACGAGCGTGGAAGCCCGCACACTGCATCAACAACGCAGGTGCCCCAACCTGCTGCCTAGTATTTCTGTTTCTCATGACCCAGGGTGAGTGGATCTGTGTGTCTTCTCTGTTCATCTTGTCCTCTTAACTCTTCATGTGTGTGGGGTGGTCGCCTGTGGGTTATGGGGGAGTGTTGAAGTTCGTTGGCCACTCACATCTCTATGCCCTCTTGTCTCCTCCTCCATGCACACACATGTACTGATTAATTGACATGGCCTCACTCACCTGGGAAGACATCAAGCGTGCCCACCATGATTGGCGCCTCTGCCGACTTGACCAAAGTGCTTGGGTGAAGACCCAGGAGTGCCTTCTAGCACATACATGGTCATAACTTGATTCTTTATCTCATGTGGGAGATGTTAGGGCCCGTGCTTTTGTGATTTATGACGTTCCTATACAGTTCACTGTGACCACTCGGCCGTGTCCATTCGCGTACAGATCCCCGAGGCGGGCCATGGTGATACCGGTGCAACGACAAGTGGTGGACTACCGGCTTGGAGCTGGCCGACTACCGTTCCAGAGCCCCAGATGCTGCCAAGACTCTCTGCTGTCCTTTCTACAGCTTGTAGGCGTCTTTTGGCGAACTGGCCATTAGCCCTACTTGCGTGTTTTTGCATTGTATGTCCACCGTTTGATGATGGATGCATGCATGTAACCAGTCGTAGCGTCCGTCTTTTGATCTTGCACGTCTAGGTTCAGACGACGTAGCATTCTGACATGTGTGCGCAGAGTTACGGCCAAAACAGTGGTTTTGGGCCGGTTTTAGGACAGCTCTTGGACTGCGGCGTGCGACACCCGCCGTGCGCCGCGGCAGGTATTTATGCCTTGGACCTGTCATTTGTTATCTCTCTCTGCATATGCTATTGAAGCATTTTGACACTTTGTCTTGTGTCTCCAAGCCAAACCCTTGCCGTTGTGTGCACGACCTGTGAGTGTCGTCGCCGTCTGACCAGGCACTGACGCCTAGTCAGCGGCTCTGTTGCTAGGAAGCTTGCACGCATTATCTCTTGGTATCAGAGCAGTGAGACAGTTCTCACTAAGCTGCGCAGCAGTGACGTAGCAGAGCAGCAACAGTGAGAGTCATCGCTGCAGCAGATTCCTTGGGGCCTATCGGAGACAGCCGGTCACCGTCGATGCAGCCCTCACCCACCACGTGAGATCGCAGCAGCGCTGTTGCCACCGTGCCAACAGCAGCAGCAGAGGCAGCAACAGTAGTGTAGCAACAGCAACACCGGTGGGTGGCAGCTGTAGTGAGTACAGCCGCCATCCACAGCCGTAGTGGCAGCAGCAGCAGCGCAGCAGCAGCGGCGGCAGCACCAGCGCAGCAGCAGCGGCAGCAGCAACAGCGCAGCAGCAGCAGCGGCAACAGCAGCACAGCAGCAGCAACGGCAGCCGCGGCAGCAACAGCAAGGCAGCAGCGGTAGCAGCAACAGTAGCCGCACAGCAGTGGCAGCAGCAGCAGCGACCGGCGGCGGCAATGAGCACCAGCCACTGTGCGCAGCAGCAGCAGCAGCGTAGCCGCTGCTGCCACCGCTGCATACGCAGCTACAAAGCTGCTGCTGCAGCTGATACCACAGCTGCAGCAGCAGCTGAGCGGAAGCTACTACGCAGCTTCCGCGCAGCCGCCGCGGAGCGACTACACGCTTGCGAAGAGTCGCAAGAAAGAAAGAAAAAAAGGGGAGGCAAGCTGACGTCAGCAGTTATGTTTGCTGATGTCATCAGGTCGTGCTGACGTCAACAACCACCTGCTGACGTCAGCACCATGGCCAAATTTTTGCAGGACAGTCAAAAGTTGCCAGCGTCTCATCTCCTCGAGAAACGCTGACGGTTTTGAAATCCGACAAACTTGACCTGTCGCCCCATACTGAGCAGTGACATGAGCCTGTCCGACAAGGAGAAGGGACAAGGCAACCCCTCCTCCTCTTCGTCTTGTGTACTGAGTCCATGCTCGCAGGCCATTGAGGACCTGCAAAGCCAGCAGGATGAGATGCGTCGCCTCCAGAGAGAGCAGACTGACGCTATCCGCGCGCTGACTGAGCTTCTGCGTGCTCAGTCCACGACTCCTCAACGGGCTTCTAAGGGAGCTGCCGGGGTTGCGATCTCTACCCAGCAGTCGGCTCAGGCACCCGTGATAGGCGCTCGACCTGTCCCACCACCTGCTAACCTCCTGGATGATGAGCCACTCATGCCAGGCCTTACGGATGATTCCCCAACTCGGGAGATTCGAGTTCTTCAGGAGCGCCTCCGTCAGTTGCAGACGGGCACCCGATCTCCTCTGTTTTCCCCGATACGATCGTCACCTGACTACCCCGGTGACCATCCTCTTCCAGGAGTCTTTCCCATCTCTCGTCCTACTTAGCCTGTGGTTGCTTTCCCTACGGAGCGGCAGCCCAAGGATTTTGAGGCACCACCTCCACGGTACATCAGTGAGGATGGCCTTGACTGCTCAGAGATCCTGTTTCAGGTGTGGGCTACTCCTGAGGGAGTGTGGCCTTACTACCATAGCTCGTACCAGCCTACAAACCCAGCACAGGTACTGACAGCAGCCCGGGCCATGCGCGGACTCCTCTACGCCATGCCACGCGAGACTATCCTCGACTTCTGCCCCTTCCTTGGCGAGGCCGGCACAGGCACCGGCGCCGATCCCCGTGGAGGTTGGGATCTGGCCTTATCCCTGTTGGCCGCAAAGATGCACGCCACTCGTGCATCACACATTCGTGCTTTCCATTTGCTCCGTCAGGGGCTTGCGGAGCCTGCAGCAAAATATTGGCGACGCGCCATGTGCATCTACACGCACTTGGGGACCTCAGGAGGCACACAACAATGTGCGCTTCGTACGATTATGCTCGGAGTTCGCCTCGAGTACACCGACATCTTCACACGGTACAGCGACGCTCTCCTCGAGCCCTTCTCAGCCACTCTGCAGCTGCTTCCTTGGGCGCATCAGCTCTTCCTTCAGGTGACCTCAGCCCGCAAGGCAGCCGTAGCTCATCAGGAGACTTCCCTCGCTGCAGCAGCCATCGCATCACCACCGCCTTCCCTCCTGTAGTCTCCCTCTTCCTCCTCCATCACTTCCTTATCTTCCTCTTCCTCTTCGACCCCATCTACACCCACGTAGACACAGGGCGTTGCAGCAGCTGCCCAGGGGAAGAAGAAGAATAGGAAGCGTGGATCAGGTCAGGAGCAGTCGTCATCTAGTGGTAGCAGTGGCCGTTCTGTGCACTGCTATAACTGTGGAGGCGCCCATCGCTACACCGAGTGCCAGCAGCCGCTTGACTGGGTGCGGATTACTCGTGGGCTCCAGGCTGCTCATGCTCTCCATTCCACGTCTGGCACATCACCCGCATCCTCCTCCAGACGCGCGGCGGCCACTACTGCAGCTGTTCCTGCCTCCTCACCGGTGAGCAGCAGCAATCCAGACCCGCGCGACCGCACCATCGCCGAGCTTTTCCACCTTCTAGCGCTCCGCTTTCAGGGAGGTGCGAGTGTGTTGTCATTGTTGGGTGGTTCACAGACTGTTTGTTTGTCCGTTCCTGTGGCTCGTGATGACGCGTGTGGGGGATCACAGTCAGCATGTGATGATGATGGGCCTGACTGCACCAAATGGATTCATGAGTCTCATCTTTGAGTTGTGCGTCATTCCTCCCCACTGACGACTCAGCGTCCCTCTGATGCCGAGTGTTCCGTTGCTCGTTGTACAGTGACGTCCACTAGCCGTAACTCCGGTGGCACTTGGATCATCGATTCTGGTGCCACCCATCACATGACGTGCCGTCGTAGTGACTTTGTTGTTCTCGATCCTGTCACGTCTGTCCGTTCCGTTCGTACAGGGTCTGGTCAGTCCTTGCCAGTCCACGTTGTTGGAGTTGTATGCTTCGATCATCCGTCTGGCCCCTTGTACCTTTCCGATGTGTTGTTTGTGCCTGATCTTGAGCTGAGCTTGCTTTTTGTGTGTGCCTGCACCTTGATGGGTCTCTCTGTGGAGCATACTGCTGACTAAGCGACTGTGACTACTACTGACACCCGCAGTGTTGTCGTGCGTGCTTCAGTCATGGATGATCTGTATCACATCGCTTGGCCCTCCTCCCCTTGCTCTTCCTCTTCCTCCGGTCGTGTCTTTGTCACTGGTGTTCTATCTCCGGAACACAAGAGGTTACTTCATCGCCGTCTGTGTCACGTGGGCTCCAACACTGTGTCGAAGCTCATTCAGACACAGCCCACTCTCGGTCTTGACGTGGCTTCTTTCGAGAAGCCACCCAAGACTGACTGTCTATTTTGCGCTCAGGGGAAGATGCACCGGTACAACTACCCTGACTCTCGTTCCCGAGCGCTTTGGCCTCTTGATGTGGTTCACTCATACCTTCTCGGCCCTCTCCCGATCAAGTCCCTGTCCGAGAGGGGCCAGTATGTTCTGACTCTGACTGATGACTTTACCCGGATGCGGTGGGTCTATGGCCTGCATCAAAAGAGTGACGCCGCCCTTGCGGTTCGACTCTGGCTAGTGATGGCTGAGCGTCAGTCCCGCCACACGCTACATACCTTCCGCTCAGATCACGGTGGTAAGTTCCTTGGCGAGATGGACTCCTTCTTCACAGAGCACGGGATTTTTCACCAGGTCTCCGCTCCTGCTACCCCCCAGCAAAACGGTGTATCTGAGAGCTGGAACCACACCATGGAGGATGCGGTTCGTGCCATGCGGTCTGAGTGCGGTCTCCCGGAGTCTTTTGTCTTTGAGGGTTTTGCCTACATGACTTCGGTCTGGAACCGCCTCCCGTACGGTCCGCTTCCGGACCATATTACACCGTACGCGCTCTGGTTTGGACACCGTGCTGACCTTTGTCTCACTCGCGTCTGGGGCTCCCTGGCCTTTGTGTGGTACACCGAGGACCAGCAGGGGTCCAAGATCTCACCTCGAGGCCGCTTGTGTGCCTTCATAGGCATTTCCGCGCGGTCAAAGGCCTGGCGCTTCTGGGACCCTACTCGTCATCGCGTCATTGAATCCGCGACGCGCTGTTTTTCGAGTCTCTCACCTACCATGACCTGATTTCGATCACAGCACTCTCCGCCACCCATGTTCCTTCCTTTGAGGGTTCTCAGCGGATGGGGGAGACTTCCACGCCAGCGAGCAACTCTCATCAGGCTGATGTGTCCGCTCAAGCCCCCTCTCGGTCTCCGGCCCTTGGTGATCCGGCGATCATTGCCATTCGTCCAGAGATCTCGACTGTACAACTTGTTTCACACCCCACAGGTACCTCTGTTCCCACGCCTCCTTCTGCACCAGCATCTGCGTCTGCTGGCACCCCTATTTCTGTATCTGATCCGGCCTCGCTCACTCTCGTTCCTACGTTGGTTGGTACTCCTGCCTCAGTGTCAGGTCCAGTCTTGCCTGCTCCAGCTGTCACACCCAGCCCCGTGTTCCCCACACACGCATCTCCTCGCACGGCGTCTCCGGCTGCCTCGTCTCAGCCCTCACCAGCTGTGGTCGGACCTGTTGCTGAGCCTGAGGTGTGTCCCTCGACCTCAGGTTACTCCCGTGAGCCCGGTGGCCGTCTTCGCCCAATGGATTCCGGAGCTCAGCGAGCGTCGGGCCCCGGACCCAAGCGCTCCTCTCGCACCATCGCGAGTGGTGACCCTGGCACAAAGGCCCTAGGCCTAAGTGTCCGCAGTGAGCTCATAGAGGTACATCGAGCGTGCCCCCTAGGGTACGACCTCGTCACTCGCCAGTTCCATATCACCTGTGATGCAGCAGCTGATCTCGTGGTCTTGAGGCCTAGCACTGAGGTGTGTGCACTTGCCATGCAGAGTTCTCCCTCTATGGCGCCCGACCCGGGCACACTGAGGGAGGCTCTCTCATCACAAGATGCTGTCACTTGGCGTGCTACCTGCGAGGATGAGCTTTGCGCTATCCAAGAGCACAGAGTCTACGAGCTTGTCGACCTTCCTCTTGGGAGGAAGGCTATTCAGGTCAAGTGGGTCTTTTGCAAGAAGGTGAAGCCGGATGGCTCACTGGAACGCTACAAGGCCCGCTTGGTCGTCAAGGGGTACTCTCAGATTGAGGGAGTCAATTGCACTGACACTTTTACCCCTGTCGGCCGCATGACCTCAGCTCGAGCTCTGTTTGGTGTAGTGGCTCAGCATGATTAGGAACTGCACCAGATGAATGTGAACAATGTGTTCCTCCATGGCTCTCTGGATGAGGAGATTTACGTGGCTCAGCCACCGGGCTTTGAGGACGGTGACAAGGTCTGGCGCTTGCGCAAGTCCTTGTACAGCCTCAAGCAGTCTTTGCGGTGTTGAAACCGGGAGATCACCGGCACTTTGACTCGTGCAGGATACGTACAGAGTGAGGCAGACCCTTCTCTTTTCATCCTATCGATACCCGAGCGGTTCACCGCCATCCTGGTCTATTTCGATGACCTTCTGATTGTGTCTCCGTCCTTGGAGGCCGTGAAGGAGGCCAAGGCTGTCCTGCAAACTGCCTACGGGATGAAGGACCTCGGTCCTGCATCGGTGTTTCTCGGTATGGAGAGCGTGCGAGACTGCAGACATCGGACACTATTGTTGCATTAGGCCCGATACGCACGAGTCGTGGGGGAGCACTTTGGTGCAGTGCCCTCCGCTTCCACACCTCTTACAATCAATGGGCAGGATGCCCTGAAGGTGGATGACCTTACACAGCTGGGCGAGACAATGGACGTGACCTTATACCTCCGTCTCATCGGATCTCTGATGTACTTGGCCACTACCACGCGTCCTAACATCACGTTCGCCGTCATCCTCCTCGCTCACTTCTCACAGGCTCCACGTGTGAGAGCCCTTCATGTGGCTGTGCGAGTGGTGCGGTACGTGGTCTCCACGCCGTACCTCGGACTCTGTTTTCGTCGACAGTGTTCGGTGGTCCTTGACGGCTACACCGACAGCAACTGGGCTTGGAGCCCAGATGGGCGTAGCCGTACTAGCTATGTGTTTCTGATCGGTGGTACCGCTCTGTCTTAGCGAAGCGGGAATCAGGGCTGCATCGCACGTAGTTTTTCGGAGGCAGAGTACGTTGCTTTGGGCGCAGGGGCTGCTAAGGCAGTATGGCTGTAGCGCTTGTTCCTTGAGCTTGGGTAGTCAGTACCCGCCATTGTGCTTTGTTGCGACAACTAGAGTGCTCTCGCCATTGCGGAGAACTCCGGTGTTTTTCATGCTCGCACAAAGCACATTGCGGTTGAGCATCACTTCGTTCATGATCTGGTGGAGCGACGCGTGATCTCCGTCATGTGGGTTGGCACTAAAATGCAGCGTGCTGATTTCTTGACGAAAGCACTAGCTTGCGGAAATTTCCTGGTGGCCATTCGTTCTGTTGGGCTTCGTCCAAGTAGCAATGAGCCCTATTTGCATGTTTTTGCATTGTATGTCCACCGTCTGATGATGGATGCATGCATCCAGTTATAGAGTCCGTCTTTTGATCCTGCACATCTAGGTTCAGACGGCGTCGCATTCTGACATGTGTGCGCAGAGTTACGGCCAAAATAGTGGTTTTGGGCCGGTTTTTGGACAGCTCTTGGACTGCCGCGTGCGACACCCGCCGTGCGCCGCGGCAGGTTTTTATGCCTTGGACCTGTCATTTGTTATCTCTCTCTGCATATGCTATTGATGCATTCTGACACTCTGTCTTGTGTCTCCTAGCAAAACCCTTTCCGTTGTGTGCACGACCTGTGACTGTCGTCACCGTCTTACCAGGAACTGACGCCTAGTCAGCGGCTGTGTCGCTAGGAAGCTTCCACGCATTATCTCACGTACACTCTTACTGTCGTGCTCTGCATCACGTTTGCCTACCTTGAGTGGTTTTTGGGGGAGCTGCATTTACCGGATGCTGATCCTTAGGGGGCAACCATGCTGGGTTCACCCGAGCATTGGTGAGTAGCCGCCGTTCGGTTTTTATATCGAGCAGTCGGGCTCGACCCCCGGGTGGCGGTGTGTGCTTGCGTGGGTGTGTTGCCCGTGGCGAGTGCACACTCACTGGTTGCTAAGTCTCGCTCGATCCCCCTCCACTCTTTTGTCTTGGTTTTGCCCGAGCTATGAAGGCAATCTTTTCCCGCATCCATGGCGTAGCGTGTGCTCAAGGAAGGGTACACGTGTGTGTACTTTTCACACACGCGTACCCTAGGAAGTGTAGGCTGCTGCGCTAGACAAGTAAGCAGCAGCTGGGGCGAGGCTTGGAAGACACCAAGCAAGCAATAGTGTCAACGTGGAAGTTTAGACGTAAGTGAGTGAGAAACAAACGACGGGTACCAAGCAATGAGGTGGTAGCCGTCGGGTGGGAGGGAGCGAGCGAGCGAGCAGCGAGCTCGATCTCGCACGCTCTCTCCCAAGTTCACTGAACTGAACTAGACTACCCACCAAAAGTTGCAACCTGTCAACTAGGTCACTGGAGGGAAGACAGGCCAAAGAATAGGCCAGAGTGTGAACCCGACGCAAATTTGTGTGCACAAATGCACACCAGCCAGAGACACATGAGATTTTATGCCCGGCTGATGCCCGGCTGTGAGACTCGCTGTGAAGTCATGCCACCATGGCGTAGCAGCCAGCAGGGGTTGCCTCTCTCCGATTAGTCACATGCGTCAGTGAGGTGAGTGTGCAACGAGGCCAGAGGTCACCGTGTGGTACTGACACAAACCCAACACTCCCCCATGACCCACGGCCGACTTGCACAATGGCACAGCAAGCACTACACCGACGTCACGAGAAGTGACACGATACAAGACTGTACACAGGCATTGGCACAACAGATCAACCAGGAGGATCACAAGGACACAACAGACCAACAGCGTGAATTGCTGCCTTGAAGACATTGCTGCTAAGTACCTTTGTGAGGAAGTCTGCACATTGCTGTCGGGTGTCGACCCACACAATCTGAACATCGCCTGCAGCCACACGCTCACGCACAAAATGATGTTCCACATTGATATGCTTTGTGCGATTGTGATGCATGCCATCATGCTCAGCAATAGCCTTTGTGCTTTGGTTGTCGCAGCGCAAGGTGATGCAGTGAATGGGAACACGCAATTGCTCCAACAAACAACACAACCAGACACTTTCACAGGTTCCAGCACCAAGGGCAACATACTCTTCCTCACTGGAGCTGCGAGCAACACAACCTTGCTTGCCACTTTTCCAAGAGATCGCAGTCCCACCAACAAGGAAGACATAGCCAGTGCGACTGCGTGCATCCGTGTCATGCGCCCAATCACTGTCAGTGTACCCATCAACGACCACTGACGGTTGCGCCCGGTAACACAGACCAACTCGGGCAGTGGAGAGCGCATACCGNAGGGCAACATACTCTTCCTCACTGGAGCTGCGAGCAACACAACCTTGCTTGCCACTTTTCCAAGAGATCGCAGTCCCACCAACAAGGAAGACATAGCCAGTGCGACTGCGTGCATCCGTGTCATGCGCCCAATCACTGTCAGTGTACCCATCAACGACCACTGACGGTTGCGCCCGGTAACACAGACCAACTCGGGCAGTGGAGAGCGCATACCGTACAACACGTAGTGCGGCTTCCATGTGCCGTGCACGTGGCGACTGTGAGAATTGCAAAAGGAAGTTGACAGCAAAGGCTACGTCTGCTCTGGTGGTGGTGACAAGGTACATGAGAGACCCTATGACTCGCGGGTAGTCGGTCACGTCCACCGTCTCCCCCAGTTTTGACATGTCCAGAGTTTTCAACAACCTCTGCCCGGCGGGCGTCATCGGTGTTGAGGCAGTGGGGACAAAATCAAGCAAGGAGGCGAAGCGCTCCCCCAGGCTCCTGACGTACGCAGCCTGGTGGACGTGCAAAACGCGACGAGCACGGTCACGCTCAAGCTCCATACCAAGAAACATGCGAGCTGGACCCAAGTCCTTCATCTTGTATGTGGACTGCAGCAGGGACTTCACAGTTGACACAGCTTCGCGACTCGGGGACGCAATAAGTAGGTCATCGACGTACACGAGGATGGCAGCAAAGGGCGCCGACCGTGGAGTGACAAAGAGGGAGGGATCCACCGTGCTCCGACGATATCCTCCCTTCTCCAGGGTGGAGGTGATCTCCTGGTTCCAGCACCATGGTGACTGCTTGAGGCCATAGAGGACCTTTCGTAGTCTCCAAACTCGATTGGTGCCGTCAGAGAACCCTGGAGGTTGCACCATGAAAATCTACTCATCCAGCTGACCGTGCAGAAAGGCATTGTTTACATCCATCTGCTTGAGCTCCCAGTCGTGGTGTGCGACAAGGCTCAGGAGGGCTCGAGCTGTGGTGTAGCATCCGACGGGAGCAAAAGTCTCGTCAAAGTCAACGCCGGGGACTTGAAAAAACCCCTTTGCCGTAAGTCGAGCCTTCTACTTGTCGAGCTTGCCATTAGGCTTGTACTTACGATGGAAGACCTAGCGGGCATCGATCGCCTTCCGGTCTGGTGGGAGATCGACCAGCTCGTATACGGCGTGGTCATCCAGGGCTCTCAGCTCGTCCCGCATGGCAGCCTCCCACTGTTGGGAGTCGGGTGCTACCAGTGCCTGTCGAACAGTGGTCGGGTCAGGCGATGGTGGTGGGGCGACGACCGTTGCATTGCACTCGACAATGCTCCCAAGGATGGCGGTCTCGAGCACACGCTCGTGCTCGGATGTGAGCAGTGTCTACCCAAGGACAGAGTTGGGATGCACAACTCCTGTGGCTAGGCCCAGGGCGTCCATACCAGTAGGCATCGCTGGGAGCTGTCCAGACGAGGTCTGCGAAGGTTGAACAGAGGACGCTGTAGAACCAGAGGGGCGAGAGGGAAGTGCACGCAGGCGGCCGCCACAAACGAAAGGTTTGATGGGGGTAGGGCGTGGAGGAGCAGTGAGTGGACTGCGTACGACTGGAGTGAGTGGACTGGATGGGGACGCAACGAAATGTGCGGGAGAGATGGACTCAGCAGATGGGGACTCAGATGAGGACACCACAGGGGATGACAGAGCTCCAAGCGAGCTAGACAACACCGACGGGGGGGCGTCAGAGGATGGTGGAGTCATAGTGTCGGCCGTTGGAGAACGCTCCGAGGGTTAAGGCTGCTGAGACGGGACAACAGCAGACACGGCAGGGGCAGACGGGACTGCCGGGCTGACCTCCCCCCGCAACCGAGAGAGCGGAAGCAGGGAGGCAGCGGACGGGTGACGATCGAGGTCACGGAGAAACACGGACTCAAAGAACAACGCATCGCGGGACTCAACGACGCGCTGGCGCTCTGAGTCCCAGAATTGCCAGGCTTTCGACTGGGAGGAAACGCCCAAGAATGGGCAGAGACGTCCACGTGGGGAGAGTTTCCCGTCGCGGAGATCTTCTGGGAGCCAAACAGACGCAATGCTACCCCAGACGCGAGCCAGGCAAAGGTCAGCATGAGAGCCGTACCAGCGCTCAAAGGGCGTAACGGTGCGGGGAAGAGGACCGTGAGGGACACGATTCCACACCCAGGTCATATAGCTCATGGCCTCAAAGGCAAAGAGAGGGGAGAGCCTAGACTCAGACAGAAGCGTGCGGACGCCATCGGCAAGAGTCCGATTCCAACGCTCAGAAACTCCATTTTGCTGAGGTGTGTAAGGAGCTGAAGTCTCCAGACACACCCCTTGGGACTCAAGAAATCGAGCGGTGGGCCCAAGGAACTCACCGCCACGATCACTGCGAAAGATGCGTAGTAAATGCTGACACGCACATTCAGCCTGAACGAGCCACGACGCGAGGACAAAAGCAGCATCACTCTTCTGACGAAGAGCGAAGATCCAACAAAAACGGGAAAAATCGTCAGTAAGGCACAGGACGTAACGCCCGACCCCCCCAAGAAAGTCATGGGGAAGAGGTCCCATGACGTCGGCATGAACAAGATCGAGAGGGTGAGCAGACTGGGAGTCCGAAGAGGCAAAGGGCGAATGATGCATCTTGCCTTGGGCACAGTCCAGGCAGTCAGAAGGGCATGGCGCGAGGAAGGTGGAAGGGGACAAGCCAACAGCGGGTTGAAGGCGAAGCATGCTATTGATAGCATCAGTGTGCACATGGCCAAGACGGCGATGCAAGAGCTGGATATCAGCTGGAGAAAGGGAAGGCGCGACGTGAGCAAGGGACAAGCCAACAGCGGGTTGAAGGCGAAGCATGCTATTGATAGCATCAGTGTGCACATGGCCAAGACGGCGATGCAAGAGCTGGATATCAGCTGGAGAAAGGGAAGGCGCGACGTGAGCAAGGGACAAGCCAACAGCGGGTACAGAGGGGGCATGAAGGGGAACACGATAGAGCTTGGCACACTTAACCCCCTGCAAGACGACGCGACCAGAAGAGCGAATACGGACAGTGCCCACACCCTGACTAGCGGAAAAATCCATGCCCTGATCGTCAAGGGACGTCACTGACAGCAGGCTGAGTTCCAACGCAGGCACAAACAGAACGTCAGGCAGAAACAGCACGCCACCAGGGCCGACAAAACGGACAACACCAACACCTTGGACAGGAAGGAGCTGGCCGGAACCAGTGCGCACAAAGCGAACAGAGCTGACAGGACCCAAGGAGACAAAAGCGGGCCGAACAGAGGTCATGTGATGGGTGGCTCTGGAGTCGAGGACCCAGAAGCCACCAGAGACACGGACATTGGGAAGGACGCCACAGGTGGCAATAATGCCGACGGAGGGCGGGGATGCGTCACAAGCAGCAAGACAACGAGGGAGAACGAAAGATTGCCAGTGCTCGACCCAAGGAACAGACGAGGATGGCAACCCAAGAACGTGACCGTGGGGGTCCCCACAAAGGACGGTGTCAGTTTGACAGGCAAGACCTCTGGCCAACGAAGCCATACTCTCACCTCCCTGATCACGAAGGTGAAGACGCTGGAGGAGAGACTGCTCCAGTTGGCGCTCGCTGTCGACGGAGGCTGCAGACGATGGAGCAGGCACGCTCGAGGGAGAGGCGAACCACGAAGGAGGGACGTAGGCCGAGGAAGGTGGGCCCGCAAAAGCGGGCGCTCCATAGGGCGGCTTCCAGCTCCAAGGATAGAGGACAGGCGGATGGACGCCAGCGACACTGGCGGTGGAGTAGGCCTGAGCTGGGGAGGGACTAGCAGATGAAGTAGAGCTGGAGCTGGAGCTGGAGCTGGAGCTGACGCCAGGAGAAGAAGAGGAGGGCCCCCTGGTGCGCGTCCAATGAGCACGCATGGCGCGTGCGAGGCGGACGTCGTCAGGGGGTGCAGGGCACTTGCGAGCGGAGTGCTCAGAGGAGCCACAGTTCCAGCACACCACCGCAGCAGGAACACAAGACGGCGTGGCAGATTTGCCCTTCCCTTTGTCTTGCCCACGACCGCGTCCACGTCCACGACCCTGGGAGGCAAGGGCCGTGGCCGTAGAGGTAGAAGAGGAAGAAGAAGGCGATGGAGACGAGGCCAATGGAGACGGCGGCCACTCCTACGACTGTAGTGCGATGAAGGTGCTTGTTTTGGAGGCTCGTCCACCACGCTGCAAGCCTATCAGCAACAAAGTCCCAGAGGGCACCAACGCCTGGAGGGGAATCAGGTGGAACAGGCTGGGAGGCAAGATGTTGCAGCTCGTCTGCTTTGACATCACGGAGAAGGTCGGACAGCTCGGGGATTAACCCGTTGACCATGGTGTGCACAGCTGACAGCTGACCTGGTGCGGCCTTATCAAGTTCGCGAAGCAGCTTGAGCCCGCATGCCCAATAGGCGTCGGCCGACTCGTCCGCTCGCATTAAGAGCGTGTTGAACTGAACGGTGAGAGCACTTTGTGCCGCCTGACCTGTGACTGTCGTGNAGCGACAAAGTCCCAGAGGGCACCAACGCCTGGAGGGGAATCAGGTGGAACAGGCTGGGAGGCAAGATGTTGCAGCTCGTCTGCTTTGACATCACGGAGAAGGTCGGACAGCTCGGGGATTAACCCGTTGACCATGGTGTGCACAGCTGACAGCTGACCTGGTGCGGCCTTATCAAGTTCGCGAAGCAGCTTGAGCCCGCATGCCCAATAGGCGTCGGCCGACTCGTCCGCTCGCATTAAGAGCGTGTTGAACTGAACGGTGAGAGCACTTTGTGCCGCCTGACCTGTGACTTTCGTGCACCGACAAAGCATGGTGTACGCACCGACTGGGTCAGCCAGGCGCTGAACAGTGGGGTGAGCATTGTAGGTGCCAACCTCGTCGACGAGTGTCTCAGGGGCAGCAGCAATGAGGGCGCGGACAGTGCGAGCAGACTCGTCAGCGACAGGGGTGAAGGAAGGTGTGGCAAGGAAGTAGTATTCCCAAAGACGTTCTCCCTGGGCCCATGCACTAAACCAGGTCTCCCAGGAAGAGAAAGCAAGTCCAGTAGAAAAGACAGGAGGCTAGGAGAAGAAGTCATGCTGGCGGGAGACTGCGGTAGGAGAGACAGCAGATGGGGTGACAGCAAGGTTAGAGGCAACAGAGTTAGCACCAGGTGAGGTGGAAGAGACACCGGCACCGGCGCCAGCAGAGGAGCCAGCGGGCAGGACAGAGGCAGCAGGCAGCCGCTTAAGCACAAGCGCAGCCACCTCATTTGCGAAGGCGGCGCGATTGTCATTCGCGACTTTGAGACGCTCTTCAGCATCACGCTGAGCGTCGCGAACGAGGGCCAGCTGGCGCTGAAGGTCTGCTATGACCGACTCGTCGTCACCAGGCATGGTGACGACTAATGGGCCCTGCGGAGAAAATGTTGGCAGAGTTTCCCCCGCCCTAGTGGGCATGGGAAAGCTGGGAATACCTTAGGCACAATGAATATGTGCTGTAAGACAGCCCAACCCAAATCACACAGACAAGCCACCGCAGAGAAAAGAGACAGAGGACGGGAGAAGGGAGATGTAGACAAGGAGACCTCACGAGGAGTGTGAGGGACTGCACAAAAGAGCAAGAACAGGCGGGACAATAGAAGCAGCTACAGCGGAGAGCACAGAGACGAAAGATGCAACCGGCACAATCAGTGCCAGGCAGCCTGTGGTGAAGGCGGCGCCAACGGTAGGAAGGATCGCCGCTGTAACGACGGCTGCTGTGACGAGTGTGGTGATGTCAGAGGGTGTAGTTGTGGATGCTGCAACAGCAACGGCTGTGGAGGTGCGAATGGCCGTAGCTGCAGCGGATACAGAAGAAGCTGCAGAAGCTGTTGCAGAGGCCACAGATGATGCAGCTGCCGCTAGCTGTGTCCCAATGTCAGCCGCTGCCGCAGCCAACGGTCCAGCTATAACGGCCGCCTCAGTGTAGGACTCAATGGCGCGGCCAGCTGACATTGATGCAAGGGCACGTGCTGCTCTAGCTGCGGCGGCAAAGGTGGTAGCAGCTGCAGCTGTCGCGTCTATCACGGCGGACGCGGTACGTGTGAAGGTGCGAGCGAGCTCTAGCGCGTCCTGACGCCAGGTTGAGTGCGGCGACGCAGCGGCGGTGTCGTGCGGCTGCTCAATCCCCCCACAGGCACCAGGGGAGGGAGGGCTTACCGAGCGTTGTAGTGCCGAGCTCTCCCCTGAGTCGCCACCGAGATCCTCCCAGTGCGCCAGCGTGATGGCGACCACCACCAGACGGTGGTGCGGAGATTGCTACAAGGTTGCAGTGCCGATCCTCCACAATGCCGCTTGCTGCTCCTGTCACGTTGGTTATGCGGCTGCTGTGGTGCAGGTATTTGCTGCAGCTGCTGCTGCTGCTTTCATGCTGCTGTTGAGCTGCTGTTGAGCTGCTGCTGAGCTGTTTGCTGAGCAGCTGCTGATTTGCTGCTAAGCTGCTGCTAAGCTGTTTGCGAGCAGGTACTGAGGTGATGCTGCGCTGCTGCTAAGATGCTGCTGCGAAGTTGATGAGTTGATGCTGAGCTGCTGCTGAGCAGTTTGCTGAGCAGCTGTTGATCTGCTACTGAGCTGCTGCTGAGCTGCTGCTGAGCTGTTTGATGAGCTGATGCAGAGTTGCTGCTGAGGTGATGCCGCGCTGCTGCTAAGATGCTGCTGCGAAGCTACTGAGTTGCTGCTGAGCTGCTACTAAGCAGTTTGCTGAGCAGCTGCTGATCTGCTACTGAGTTGGTGCTGAGCTGCCGTTGAGCTATTTGCTGAGCTGCTGCTGAGTTGCTGCTAAGTTAATGCTGTGCTGCTGCTAAAATGCTACTGCGAAGCTGCTATTGAGCTGTTGATGAGGTGTTGTTGCTGGGCTGTTGCTGCGGAGCTGAGGAGGTAGATCCACTGCTGCTGGGATGCTACGAGGCTGCTGCTGCTGAGCTACGGAAGCTGAGCCGTTGTTCACGTTGCAGCTACTGCAAATACTGCTAGGAGACGGCGACGGACCCCCTCACGCTGCCAAAAATTTTCGATAGCGTTTCCCCCGCCCTTGTGGACGTGGGAAATATGGGAAGGCCGTGGGAACACTTGTAGGAACCTGTTCCAACCCCACCCAACCCAGGAATAGAGGGAAGCCCAACCAGCAGGAGGAGGGGAAGACCAAACAGCCCCGACGGCAGAATGCCGTCACTCGCTGCTGCTGAGGCTACAGCAGTCAGCTGCTGTAGTGCTGGTAGATTGTGACGGCGGGGTGGATGCGTGACGCCAAGAGTGGCCGTAGCGGGTTTGGCCCAGGATACGTGGGCAGCAGATCGATCCACTGCCAATCTTCCACGCAAACTGCTTTGATTCCAGTAGGCTGCTGCGCTAGACAAGTAAGCAGCAGCTGGGGTGAGGCTTGAAAGACACCAAGCAAGCAATAGTGTCAACGTGGAAGTTTAGACGTAAGTGAGTGAGAAACAAACGACGGGTAAGAAGCAATGAGGTGGTAGCCGTCGGGTGGGAGGGAGCGAGCGAGCGAGCAGCGAGCTCGATCTCGCACGCTCTCTCCCAAGTTCACTGAACTGAAGTAGACTACCCACTAAAAGTTGCAACCTGTCAACTAGGTCACTGGAGGGAAGACAGGCCAAAGAATAGGCCAGAGTGTGAACCCGACGCAAATGTGTGTGCACAAATGCACACCAGCCAGAGACACGTGAGATTTGATGCCCGGCTGATGCCCGGCTGTGAGACTCGCTGTGAAGTCATGCCACCATGGCGTAGCAGCCAGCAGGGGTTGCCTCTCTCCAGNGAGCGAGCGAGCAGCGAGCTCGATCTCGCACGCTCTCTCCCAAGTTCACTGAACTGAACTAAACTACCCACTAAAAGTTGCAACCTGTCAACTAGGTCACTGGAGGGAAGACAGGCCAAAGAATAGGCCAGAGTGTGAACCCGACGCAAATGTGTGTGCACAAATGCACACCAGCCAGAGACACGTGAGATTTTATGCCCGGCTGATGCCCGGCTGTGAGACTCGCTGTGAAGTCATGCCACCATGGCGTAGCAGCCAGCAGGGGTTGCCTCTCTCCAGTTAGTCACCTGCGTCAATGAGGTGAGTGTGCAACGAGGCCAGAGGTCACCATGTGGTACTGACACAAACCCAACAGGAAGCTACCTGGAAACTACAGTAAATGCTTCCAGGTCAAATCACGTAAAGGCAATTATCTTATCTGGTCTATGCTGGTGCATGGACCAAATTAGACCATTTGCCAAAGCCCTCAACCAAACCAACAGAGCACTGCACTAACCGTACGTGCTCACATACGGCCCAATGATACAACTGATTTGGGCATACTAACCCATAATACCCAATCCGCGAGGGGGTAAGGAACGCCCTACCCGGCTATTTTTTAAGTCGCCAGACTTAAAAAATAGGGCAAGTATATCCGAGCTGCCGCGTATGCGCCCCGCACCTATAACGACTGCCGTACGAAGATCTTGACATTGGAAGGGACCTGTTTTGGAAGCACATACAAGATAAAATGTCGACTTCGGAATCTGATGTCTAAATGATGCCGCGTTCTAATTCCATCTATATTGACGACTGCTACCCCTGAACTTTTCTATCCTGTAGACCGTATTGTACGTGGAGCAAAATGAATAGCGACTCCTAAGAGAGAATAACGTCCTTGAACAGGATCGAATATCTTGCTTTCCGACTTCGCAACCTTCCGTTAAGTGCAGAAAAACATCATCGGAAACGGAAGACAAGGAGGAGGACATCGACACCGAAACACGATCCGAGCTTCAACATCAGCCAAAAACAACGTACAAGATATGCCAAAAACGTTAATAGGGTTGGAAACACTGCAGCCGGTAAAACGAATGTCAGTATGGGCAAAAACCGTTCTAGAAAATAAAACGATTGCGACTCCAGCACAACAGACATTCTATGGTTTGATCCAGAAAAAAATATGCAAATTGGTACCCATATCTGTACATGAAAGTTTAATTAATACATATTGCACCTAATAAATCAAAGAAATATTGACAGATACAAAAAAAGGTAAAGCTGTAGGTATTGATATGAATATGGATTTGCAGATGGAGAAAGATGAATACATGCATATACAAATAGATATAGCTATTGATATAGATATAGATGAATACATGAAAACACATAAAATAATTGATATAGGAATACATATCAATATAGATATAATCATAAACATAGTGGTACATATAGATTTATACATAGATATAGAAATGGATATACAAATAGATTTAGATATAGATATAGTATAGATATAGATATTGATATAGATATAGATACAGATATAGATATAGATATAGACATAGACATGGATATAGATATAGATATAGATATAGATATAGATATAGATATAGATATAGATATAGGTATAGATATAGATATAGATATAGATATAGACATAGATATAGATATAGATATAGATATAGATATGGATATAGATATAGATATAGATATAGATATATATA
>SZWC01001673.1:138890-152274 GCA_023375785.1 Penium margaritaceum
GGTGGGACGTGGGAGGTGAAGGTGCGGCGGAGTGCCGTTGGGCTGGCGGAGGAGGCCGTTGGGAGAGAGTGATCAGGTCATTGCAGATAAAAATGTTATTTCGAAATGTCCGTTGTTGGCGGCGATCGCTTCGCCGCGCACCGACAAGCTCGAGAAAATCGCCGCCGCCGCCGCGACGGTGGATCGGGAAGGAATCCGCGAGCCGTTCGTTGGTGACGGAGAAAACTGCGGTTGAACTTTTGAGCATGGATAGCACGCTGAATAGCCTGGAAGAGGGTCTGAACTCGGCAACTATCTTTTCATCTTCTTTCGAACAATACCTGAAATTAAAATTACTATCTGTTTGAATACCAGAGAATGTTTTCCACTTCCCCTACTGGAAAAAGTGCACCGCACTCACTCTCGCGTCGATCGAAGAAAGGCCAAGCGATCATACAACTGGCTAGGGTGGTGGGGAAGGGCTCAGTCGCCAACTCTCGAGTCTTCGAGTTACGAGTGTTCGGGTCGAATTGCTGAGTCCAAATTCGGGTGGACTGTCCGGAACACGCTCGGGTCCAAACTGATGCGGAATTCGATGTGTCCGGAATATCCCTATTTAGCCTAAACATTGAGAGTGGTTTACTGCAGGAAGCTGCCGTTCTGTACAGACAATCACGGGTATAGGCCTGCCGCGGTCGCAGAGTGGAAAAATCGACTCGAAGGGAGAAAAATCTCCCTTCGCGTCGTTCAGTTTTCTTCAGATCTCTCTGAAGTACTACACTTTGCGACACAAATAGCTGTTCATGGAGGGCTCAACCCAAGGTTTGAACCGGAAAACGTTAAGCCATTCGTTGAAAGCACCCTCGATGCTAGTTTCAGATCCCTTGAATCGAAGAGGAGGGAGACCTGGAAGGTATCTCGGCTTGCCAACGTCCCCTCGGTAGCGGGCACCGGCGTTTACACTGCAACGGTCACGGGGTCAAGAAAGCTGGTCGTCCTACCGATACCAATGGATTCCGATGAGAATAACAAAACGTTCAGCTCATGCGGATAGAACTCCACAACCACTTCGGGATTTCTCGCAAAGACCACAGCGTTACGGGACCTGAAGATAACGCCGTAACGGCGACGGCCAGCAAAAATGGACACAGTGGATTTGACAAAACAAAACCATGAGATACTCTCTACAGGAACTACGTTCGAGCATATCGAGTCGATATGCTAAAACGGACGAACCAACGGACGATCACATCTGTCCTCAAGAAACGCTAGAGGTGAATATGCAACATTCAAGTTTCACCGGCCACTGCCGGCGGTGTCAGGAATCCCTGACACACGCCGCCACCCAATAAGGTATTTCCTAAGCAACTTGTTGGGGATCATTGGTTCACGGAAGGAGGTGACGTCGTCCGTTTGTAATTGAACTTACATGATTGTATTTCGAAAGCAGTATTCTTAGAACGTAGTATTGCAGTCATGTCTACATTGTCTACAATGCCCTAATGTCCGAAACACGAGAACTTAATGAATATTGTAGTAAAACTTATTTCACTGATGAATCTCTTTTTTTTCAAAAAATCAAATGTAGGGATCACCCACGAGATTCGAGTGTGTGTATGCACTACCCGATGCTCAAAAAATAAAACTACCTTACCGAGCGTTTGGAAGAATAGAATTCCCCTACCCACTGACCTGAGAATACTAGGTTTTTACCAAAGAAAAGCGTGAAAAATCAAGATGTCGGCGTTGCATGAGTTGTAACATTGACATGCTCCACTCAACAATTCTTTAAAACATTCACGGGCCCCTCGTTTAAGGGGTTTGAGATTTTTCGGGGCGTTTCCATTTGGTTTGTATGGGGGATCCGGGACTCCCCATGCGTTGAAAGGGAACCTACAGCGCCCCGCTAGAGCGCGGCCGAGTAGGAGCTCCCGTAGAATTCAAACCCTAAAACCCCGCATGTACGATACTGCCCCATACACCCGACGAAAAAAAAAAAAAAAATCCTTCAAACATTCAAGTTTTATGCCGAAAGAAGTGTAGATGAAGAACAAGTAGAAATTGCGACGTAAAACACGATCTATATTCTGTGACAATTGAGCAGTTCATAATTAGCAATAACTGTACTTCGATGACAAGTGTCCAAATGATCGAACATATATATACAAGTTTCCAGTTACAAATGGAGCATAAACAGGGTCATTCAATCTATTGTTGGGCGACAAGTGCAAAGTTGCGTTGTGAGTGGTCGGATTCGAAAAGGTCCGCCGAGAAGTCGGGGGACTTGGAGAATCCAGAGTGAAGGTGCGAGATGCATTGTTGTAAATCCAGATTCGTCTCGGTGCGTCTAGAAGTTGACCGAAAGGTCTTGATTCTTCTATCCGAAAAGGAAAACTATGCAGCAGGTTGGGGCAGCAGCATTCTTGATGCAGCGTGCGGGCTTCCACGCTAGTTGCTTGAGTCAGCTGCCCCCTCAGTCTGCTGCTCTAGAGCCTAAGTCTGGAAGCTCTGGGTTTGTTACTCAGGAATGCGCGCGCCAGAGTTAGCGCCAGAAAGCAGCTAAAAACTCATAGTAACTGATTAGGAGTGAAGAATGAACAGCAATGGGGGACCCCTCCAAGTTGTAGCCCCCCCCCCCAGCTCTGTAGAGCTTGTTACTCAGTTCATTAGCCAATCAGAAAATAGCTAACTTCAGGCTGGAAGGTTTTCTCAGTGAGGCCTGCCAGACGGCCAACAGCCCAAAACCCGGGCGTCGTCCGTTTTGCTTGAAAACTGGACCATACAACAATAACAACGCTGCCAACGCAGCCGTGCGTTCAGAATCAGCTAGAAAAATAGTAGCGAGGAGTTATGGCAGCCTGAACCCAGGCAGTGCCCACGACGATTTATGCTGCCAAACAGAGCTATGCAACATGCAACAGGGACCCTAGGCAGCGCATGACGACGCAGGCACAACTGGACGCGCTGGACGCATGCAGACAGAGACTGTGGTGGCAATGACTGCCGGCAGCGCGACCGCCGAGGAGGCCTGCCGATGGAGCTGAACACGTCGCCGGAGAGAGGGGGCTCCAATGAACTGCGAGACGACCTCAGCGTGCGTCGACTCCACCGGACGACACTCCATCAGCGACGAGTCTCGCCGTCAGTCATCTGCACGCCGATGTACACAAGCCGGGAGGAAACAACAGAGCACAATGAGAGATGCGCAAAAAACCAACACTCCCCATGACTCACAGGCGTAGTGCACATGGGCGGACAGGGACAAGGTCAACATCCAGACTCCCCCAGGGCAAGCAGAGACGCGGGCAGAGACAAAGAGAGCAACTCACGGACGCACGCCGACTGAACTCACAGCCTTCTTGAACGAGTCCCGCTTCAATGCCTTGGTTAGGAAGTCGGTAAGCTGCCGTGCTGTCTCAACCCACACGATGCTGATGCTGCCGTCATGTAACAACGAACGCACGTAGTGATACTCAGCATTGATGTGCTTCGTGCGTGTGTGATGCACGCCGTCATTGTCGGTGATGGCCATGGAACTCTCACTGTCACAATGCAGGGTGATGGATGCGATAAGCTGACGCAACTCGGACAACAAACGACGCAACCACACACTCTCACACGCGCCTGAGCCAAGGGCCACGTACTCAGCCTCAGCAGTGCTGCGTGCAATGCACCCCTGCTTGCCGCTGCGCCAGGACACAGCTGTGCCGCTGACCAGAAAGATCGAGCCCGTGCGACTCTTACAGTCTGGGCTGCCGACCCAGTCACTGTCGGTGTAGCCCACTACGACGACGGACGGCTGACGGCTGAACATGAGACCTCGCCGAGGGGTCGAGACGACGTAGCGCAGCACTCGGATCGCGGCCTCGAAGTGGAGGTCACACGGCTCCTGAGAGAAACGGGCCAGGAGGTTGACGTCGAATGCGATATCTGGACGCGTCGTCGTCGCCTGGAACATCAATGACCCGATGACACGCAGATACGAGGTCACGTCAACTGGCTCTCCCACGACGGCTGGGTCAGGACTTTTCAGCTTCACCTGGCCATCAGGTGACATGGGTGAAGATGCGCTAGGCACGAGGGGTAGGTCCTCGGCGAAGCGAGTGGACAGGGTCTGCACATAGGCAGCCTGGTGAATGTGTAGGATGCCCTGTGAGCGATCATGCTCGAGCTCCATGCCCAAGAAGACTCGAGCGGACCCAAGATCCTTCATCTTGTAGGCAGTGTGCAGCAAGTCCTTGACACGCTGGATGGCGGCCGTGTCTGGCCACGCAATCAGGAAATCGTCGACGTAGACCAGAACTGCGGCAAAGGTCTGACCCTGTGGGATGATGAACAGGGCCGGGTCAGCTGTGCTGCGCTGGAGGCCACCACAGAGAAGCGTGCTGCTGATCTCCTGGTTCCAGCACCAAGATGACTGCTTCGTGCCATAGAGGGCCTTCCGCAGCCGCCAAACTCTCCCAGTGCCATCGTCAAAGCCTGGGGGCTGCACCATGTAGAGCTCCTCACCCTCAAGTGAGCCATGGAGGAACGCGTTGCTCACGTCCATCTGATGCAGCTCCCACCCATGCTGGGCAACCAGGGTGAAGAGTGCCTGGCTAGTGGAGAACCGACCGACTGGGGCGAAGATCTGGTCGTAATCGACCCAGGGACCTGAGCAAACACCTTTGCAGTGAGGCGGGCCTTGTACTTGTCCAAGGACCCGTCAGGCTTCCACTTACGCCGAAAGACCCACTTGGCACCAATGGCCTTCCGACCTGGAGGGAGGTCGACGAGGTCATACACGTGGTGCTGGCGGATGGTAGCGAGCTCCTCAGCGCAGGCAGCATCCCAATGTGTGACCTCAGGAGAGGCTCGTGCCTCGCGCAGGGTGGCTGGGTCCTCTGGGCGTGCTGTGGACCGGATTGAGAGGGCGTGTGCCTCACGAGCTCCAGGTGGGATCTGGGCGAGTGTAGCCACGATAGCATGCCGATGCTCGTGATGAAGCATGGCGTAGCCTAGTGCAGAGGCAGGGTGAAGGTCTACGATGATGGCCGAGGTCACCAGGCCGAGAGCCTTCGTGCCAGGGTCCCCACTCACGACTGTGGGAGTGGAGGAGACACGTGGAGCCACAGGGAGTCGAGGCGCCACGGGACGCGGTGCGACGGTCTGCGCACTCATTGTCGGCCGAGGTCGGAGGCTGCCGCCTGGGCCACGTGTGTAGCGCGGTCGGGCAGAAGATGGTGCTGGGTCCGACTGGCCAACGGAGGCGGACGGGGCTACTGGCTCGGAGGAGCCAGCGGACGCGACTAGGGCTGTCGGCCCGGAGGAGCCAGCGGACACGACAGGCGCTGCTGGCTCAGAGGGGCCAGCGGACGCGACTGGGGCTGCTGGCCCGCAGGGGTCAGCGGACACGACAGGCGCAGCTGGCTCAGAGGGGCCAGTGGACGCAGCTGGGATTGCTGGCCCGGAGGGGCCAGCGGACACGACAGGCGCTGCTGGCTCAGAGGGGCCAGCGGACACGACAGGCGCTGCTGGCTTAGAGGGGCTAGCGGACGCGGTTGGGACTGCTGGCCCGGAGGGGCTAGCGGACGCCGCTGGGGCTGTTGGCCCCGGAGGGCCAGATGACGCGACAGGTGCTACCGGCTCAGAGGGACGGAGTGATGTGTCACCCGGAAGCGACAGGACGGAGGACAGACTCACCACTCCCCCTAGCGACGGGAGGGACACAGACGAGCCGGAGCAAATGAGGTCGTGAGAGAAGAGATCCTCGAAGAACAGGGCATCACGGGACTCGACGATGTAGTGTCGGGATGGGTCCCAGAAACGCCAGGCCTTGGACTGACGAGACACACCGAGGAAGGTGCAGGGGCGTCCGCAGGGGGTAAGCTTGCCGCCCTGCTGGGGGGCGGGCAGCCACACAATGGCCACGCAGCCCCAGACGCGAGCCGGGCGGAGGTCAGCGCATCGACCGCACCAGTGCTGGTATGGTGTGGACTGGCGGGGAAGGGGACCGTGGGGAACCCGGTTCCAAACCCAGGTCATGTAGGCCATGGCTTCAAAATAGAAGCCATCGGAGGGACCTGACTCGACCCGCATGGTGCGGACGGCATCGGCCATGGTGCGGTTCCACCGCTCCGACACGCCGTTTTGGGCGGGTGTGTAGGGCGCAGACGTCTCATGGTGGATCCCGCGGGAGGCGAGAAAGGTCGTGGCCTCACCCATGTACTCTCCGCCGTGATCGGAGCGAAAGCGGTGGAGGGAGCGGCCACACTCGCGCTCCGCGAGGATGAGCCAGTCCTGAATGGCTCGGGCGACATCGCTCTTCTGCCGGAGGAAGAAGACCCAGCGGTAGCAAGAATAGTCATCCGTAAGGGTGAGGACATAGCGGCCATGCTCTCCGACGGAATCGGTGGGGAGAGGACCCATGACGTCCGAGTGGACAAGGTCAAGGGGGGCGGATGCACGGGAGGAAGACAAGGGGTATGTGGACCGGTGCATCTTCCCGTGAGTGCAGTTAATGCACTCAGTGGGGCACGGGAGAGGGAAAGTCTCCAGGTCAAGGCCCTTGGCCGGCTGGGTGCAAAGCATGCTCTCTACGGCGGCAGAGTGGACATGGCAAAGGCGGCGGTGCAAGAGGCGGGTGTGCTGAGGAGAAAGCGTACTGGTGACAAACACATGGCCTGTGGCGGCCGCCGGGGAGGAGACGGGAGGAGAAGAGGAGAGGCGAGGAACATGCCACAGGTTGCCACGGGCGGTGGCGTGCAGGACGACAAGACCAGACGGAAGCAACGACAAAGTGCCAACACCACGCGAGTGCACAACATCCATGCTCATGCGGTCAAGGGCAGTCATGGACAGGAGGCTGAGCTCGAGACCAGGGACAAAGAGGACATCGGTCAGAAAGACATCACCGGCAGGACCACGGAAACGAACGACGCCAACACCACGGACAGGTAACACCTGTCCGGAGCCCGTCCGGACACCGGAGACATCGCCTACAAGACCGAGCATACTGAAGGCCTCACGAGAGGCCGTCATGTGATGTCTGGCCCCGGAGTCGATGATCCAAGTCTCAGCAGGGTCCTGCACCGGGGTCGCCAGATCGCTAACGGTCACATGGCAGCAGGCGAGGGACGCGGACACGGTGGAAGGGGGCGCGAAACGGGACTAGCAATTGTCAAGCCAAGCAATGTCATCCAGGAGAGGGGTGGAGGAGGCTACGGACGATGACCAGGCAGAAGAGGAAATGGGACACGATCGCAACTCAGTCTCAGTCATGCAGGGCTGGGCAGGAGGGCAGGAAGTGACGCAACTCGCACTTCCCTGGGGAGGAGGGCAAGGTAGGTCGAGCTGGAGCGGGATGAACGGCTCGAGCTGACGCTCGCGAGAGGTGGGCCCGGGAGTGTAGATGGAGTGCGGAGTGACGGCGCCGGAGCCCGGGTAGTTGGGGAACTGAGCCGGCATAGGGAGCGGAGGCGCCGACGGTTACGCATGGTGCTGCGGCGGCGCCGGTGTCTACGGGACTGGCGAGGCGACCGGAGTGGTGGAGCTGCTGGACGAGGCCGAGGCGTCGGAGCCGGCGACAGCGACGACGGCGGAGGCGAGACGGCGCTCCCGCTCGCGACGCATGGTGGCGATGACACGCGCCTCGTCGGTCGGTAGAGGGCACGTGTACCACCCGTGCCCAGGCTGGCCACAGTTGTGGCAGACCGAGCCACCACTGCCAGACCCGGTCGACGGTTGCGGCTGCTACTGCTGCTGACCCCTGCCTTTCTTGTTTCGACGCTTCTTCTTCCCCGTCGACGAAGAGCTGGCGTAGGAGCTGGCGAAGGTGGCTGGGGCGGGAGAGGCGATGGCCACGGAGGCGAGGGCCTCTGTGCGATGGAGCTGGGACTCCTGGCGAGCTTCCTCAATGCGGAGGAAGAGCTCGTATGCCCAGGGCATGAGGGTGCCCCGGGCTGCCATGGTGGACAGGACGTCCTGGGGGTAGTGCATGAAGACGTCCACGTACGAGCTAGTGGCGCCGCGCTTGATGGTGAGGAGCGCGGATAGAGGGGGTGGAGCAGATGTGCCGAGACGACGTAGGATGTCCTCCGCCCATTGCCAGTAGGTAGTGACTGTCTCGGTCTCCTCCATGTACAGGGAGTTGAACTCCCGGAGCAGACGACTGATTTCAGCGTCGCTGGACATACGATGGGGCCTAGTGAGGACGTGCCATGCGGATGCAGGGTCTGGTATGGCGTCGGCGGTAAAATCGCCGAGGAAAGGCTCTAGGGCCAGGCGGGAAGCAGGAGGGGCGACTGGGACAAGGGCACGAACGGCGCGACCAGCGTCATACAACTGGTCGGCCTGGGTGGAGTCGTAAGGGAGGGTGTAGTATGCCCACAGGCCCTCACCCTGCGCCCAGATCCGGAAGCTGAGCTNGATTTCAGCGTCGCTGGACATACGATGGGGCCTAGTGAGGACGTGCCATGCGGATGCAGGGTCTGGTATGGCGTCGGCGGTAAAATCGCCGAGGAAAGGCTCTAGGGCCAGGCGGGAAGCAGGAGGGGCGACTGGGACAAGGGCACGAACGGCGCGACCAGCGTCATACAACTGGTCGGCCTGGGTGGAGTCGTAAGGGAGGGTGTAGTATGCCCACAGGCCCTCACCCTGCGCCCAGATCCGGAAGCTGAGCTGCCAGCTTCGGAACTGCTCGCCGGCCTGAAGCGGCGGCGGCGGCGTCTTAAAGTCTTTCTGCCTACGGCCGGCACCCATAGTGGGGCCAAGGACGGAAGTGACTGTCTGCCGCTGGCACTGAGTCTGCTGTTGTGCCAGATAGTACGTGGCAGCAGACACAGCTGGGCTGGCGTGCCCTGGAGGGACAAATGACGGTGGCACACTGGTGGCAGTCTGGACGGCTACCGGCTGTAGTGCTGCAAGCTGCTGCGTCAAGGTGGTGAGCTGTTGCTGAAGAGCGGCGAGGGGATCAGGATTGCCGTGGACGACACCGGTGGATTGCAGCTGCTGCACCTGCTGCTGCTGCTGCGACGGCGGTTGCTGCTGTTGTTGTTGCTGCTGTTGCTGCTGGTGCTGCAGCTGTTGCTGCTGCTACTGCTGCTACTGCTGCTGCTGCTGTTGCTGCTGCTGATACTGTTGCTGCTGCTGCTGCTGCTGTAGGCACTGCAAGAAAGGAGGAGTAGGGGTCCCCCCAACAGAGGAGGACCCCTCCTCACTAGGGGTACCGGCCATGATGTGGTGCCCCTTTTTTTGTTTTTTTTGTTGTTCTAGCTGATATCAGCAAAAAGGGGTGGTGGGAGTTCTATCCACCCCTTGGGTTGCCTTCCCCCTTCCCTTTCTCCCCCCCCTTTTCACCCTCTTTTTTTGTGTGTTTTTTTTTGTTGATGACGTCAGTAGTGACGTCAGCAGTGACGTCAACAGAAGGGTGCTAACGTCAGCAGCGGCGAATGTTGGGGCCGCCGTTGCTGCTGATGGTGTTGATGCTGCTTCAGCTGCTGCTACTGTTGCTGCTACTGCTACTGCTGCTACTGTTGCTGCTGCTACTGCTGCTGTTGTTGCTAAGGTTGCTGATGATGCTGCTGCTACTACAGTTGTTTGCTGCTATTGCTGCGGCTGCTTTTGCTGCTACTACTGCTGCGGTTGCTGCAGCTGCTGCTATTGTTGCTGCTGTTGCAGCAGTTGCAGGTGCAACTGCTGGTGCTACGAGCTGCAGCAACTGCTGTGGGTGCTGCTGCAGCTCGCTGCTGCAGCTTACTGCTGCTGCTGAGCGCTGCTGCAGCTGTTGCGTGCTGCAGCAGCTGCTCGCTGCAGCTGTAGGCTGCTACAGCGAGCTGCGGGGGTGGGGGAGTTTTTTCTTTTGTCTTTTTTTTCTTGTCCTAGCGGGCAGTAGCCCGCTATCTGCTGCGAGCAGCGGGCTGCTGCTCGCCTAGCAGCAGCAAGCTACTGCTCGCTGGCAGCAGCGGGCTGCTGCTCACTGCTCCCTCGCTGCGAGCAGCGGGCAGCAACAGTCGCGGCTGGCAGCTGCCAGCTGCTGCTTGCTGCTGCTGCTGCTGCTGCTGTAGCTGGCGACTGCTGCAGCTCGCTGCAGCAGCTGCTGCAGCCCGCTGCTGCTGCTGCACGCTGCTACAACTGCTGCGTGCTGCCGCTGCTGCCTGCTGCTGCTACGGGCTACTGCAGCTGGCTGCTGCTGCGGGATGCTGCTGGTGCTGCACGCTACTGTTGGTGTTGCACGCTGCCGCTGCTGCTTCTGCGAGCTACTGGTGCTGCGGGCTGCTGCTGCTGCTGTTGTGAGCTGCTGTTGTTGCGGGCTGTTGCGAGCTGCTGCTTCTGCCTGCTGCTGCTGGTGGTGCCAGTTACTGCACCTGGGTGACGTTGCCGCGTGCCTCGTTGTCCACAGACGTCAGACGCCGCCTGCCACTCACCTCCTCGCGTCACACGTGGGGGTCAGTGCTGCCGAAAAAATTTCGGCAACATTTCCCCTGGCCCAGTGGCCGTGGGACAAAATCTGACGCCACCACCAGGAGGGTCTATGCAGTCGGAAAAAATCCGGCAGCATTTCCCCTGCACTGGCACGTATGGAGATCCGCCGGCGTTGTCTGGCACCTGTTCACCAATCTTCTGCTGCTGCTGCTACGCTCTGGCTCTGATACCAAAAAGGAAAGCTATGCAGCAGGTTGGGGTAGCAGCGTTGTTGATGCAGCGTGCGGGCTTCCACGCTAGTTGCTTAAGTCAGCTGCCCCCTTAGTTTGCTGCTCTAGAGCCTAAGTCTGGAAGCTCTGGGTTTGTTACTCAGGAATGCGCGCGCCAGAGTTAGCGCTCGAAAGCAGCTGAAAACTGATGGTAAGTGATTAGGAGTGAAGAATGAACAGCAATGGGGGACCCCTCCAAGTTCTAGCCCCCCCTAGCTCTGTAGAGCTTGTTACTCAGTTCATCAGCCAATCAGGAAATAGCTAATTTCAGGCTGGCAGATTTTCTCGGTGAGGCCTGCCAGACGGCCGACAGCCCAAAATCCGGGCGTTATCCGTTTTGCCTGAAAACTGGACCATACCATAATACCAACGCTGCGAACGCAGCCGTGTGGTCAGAATCTGCTAGAAAAATAGTAGCGAGGAGTTATGGCAGCCTGAACCCAGGCAGTGTCCACGACGATTTATGCTGCCGAACACGGCCATGCAACATGCAACAGGGACCCTAGGCAGCGCATGACGACGCAGGCACGACAGGACGCGCTGGACGCATGCAGACAGAGACTGTGGTTGCAATGTTTGCCGGCAGCGCGACCGCCGAGGAGGCCTGCCGATGGAGCTGAGCACGTCGTCGGAGAGAGGGGGCTCCAGCAAACTACGAGACGACCTCAGCGTGCGTCGGCTCCACCGGACGACACTCCATCAGCGTCGAGTCTCGCCGTCAGTCATCTGCACGCCGATGTACACAAGCCGGGAGGAAACAACAGAGCACAATGAGAGATGCGCGAAAAACCAACACCGTACGTTTCCTAGTCTAGTCGAAACTATTGGAAGGTTCCAAAACAAGACGAAGTTGTTATATGTCCATTGTTGCTGTCGATTTATACGCATAGTCCATAGTCAAAACTGACATGACAGCGATGCCCATGTTTTGCACTTTTGAGCGAAAATGGGCACGGCTGTAATATATTTCATGTATTTAACATATTCGACATGGATTTCGACTTGGACGGAGTAGTAACATACCCATCGTTTCGCCAGATAAAGCAACGGTATCCATAGTAAAAAACGAACTGACGGTGGTGCCCAGAGTCAAAAACGGAAAGACGCCGGTGTCCATAGTCGGAAACGACATGACAGCGGTGTCCATGTTTTTCGTCGCGCGAGCGAAAATGGGCACGGTTGATACATATTTCATGTATGTATCATATTTGACATGTTTTTTGACTTCGTGCTTCGCCGGTTGTCGCGAGCTCGCAGGAGGCGTTTCGCGCCAAAACCTCCCTGCGAGCTCGCAATGACCCTGCCAAACGCCCCATATAAACTAGGAGGTTTGTAGTAGGTTTGGGGGGGTTTGCAGGATGCGGCGCACGCTTGGCATCTGCCGGGACCGCCGCCGTGCCACTCTTTCGAATGCGCGATATCAAATGCGCCCGGTGGTCCCAGCGGCGCACTCGAGGCGAATGCCCCCCAGCGGGGATGCAGCGTGGGTCGTCCGCGCGTGGGTAACGATCCCCCCAGGATCGCGGGTAGTTACGCGGGCAGCCAACTCCCCGGGCAGCCCCCTCTAGCCGCACCTGGTCTTGTTTCCAGTCCATCGGTCGCGAAAACCCCCAAGGACAGAAACCATTTCTTTTCTACGTCCGGCGTTGAAAACCGACAACTAAGGCAGCGCTCCAAAACAATGCAACACCAGAACCCGACCAAACACACATATTGGGTTTTTTCTCACACGTTTGAAGAATTAAAAAAATATACAATCAGGAAGATGTTACTTCTTCGTTTGAAGAAGTTATACTACATCATTGTGCATATGCAAGCAGCCATGACGAGCAAAAAGTCAAGATGAACACATGAAATAGGATACCATGCAGCACCATTACATGACAGAAGACAAAATGCCTAAGGTGTGAAAGACATTTTTAAGAACCTATATGCCTAGGAACGGAATCGCACTCTCCCTTCTTCACAAGTCAAACAATCCAACATTTTTTTTGTCTTAAATGTACTTCATAAAGGCTTATACATAAACGCATAAACATGGCAATGATAATTTTCTATGAACGTTTAGTTACATTTGCATCTCGTTAGAGATATCAGTGTTTTCATACCCTTTCTTAAATTTATAATCATGTTAACATGTGGGGAAAATGGACACATGAATAATGGTACATGTTTTGTTACCTATGTCAGTGTTGATATATTTATCTATGTTTACATTTGTTTTTATCTATATTTTCATGTCTTTCTTCATCTACGACTATTGCTATGTCTATGTTTATGTCTATATTCATATCTCTATCCATACCTACATCTTTTCATTTATTTACATGTAAATCTATGTCTATAGCTATATTCATATCGAAGTATATACTTAAAACTATAGTTATATGTATATTCCAGAAAATATATGGTGCATACATCTATAACTATACATATGTACATGTACATTTACATCTATGTGTATGTCTATATCTATGACTATATCTACATTATTATCTCTCTATATCTTCCTATCTATATGTATGTACATGTCTACATCTATATCTATATGTATATCTCTATCTATAAATATCTATATCTTTTTCTATATCTATATCTACATCTATATGTATATGTATATCTATATCTATATCTATATCTATATCTATATCTATATCTATATCTATATCTATACCTATATCTATATCTATATCTATATCTATATATATATCTATATCTATATCTATATCTATATC
>SZWC01001673.1:155024-170654 GCA_023375785.1 Penium margaritaceum
CCAGTTGAATTAGGGGATTTGTTTTTCATTGGGGGGGGATGGGGTTGCGAAATGCAGCGCACGGGTGATAGAAGAAAGGGAATCTGCCAGGCCCCACTACCGCGGGGCCCGGCAGTTGCCCGAGCAAGTAAAAAAGTAAAACCCAAACCCCCCAATGTCACTAAGGGGTTTGACGGATATTGGGGGGGGGGGGTTGCGAGATGCGGTGCACCCTGTCGCGAGTCTTGAAGTTCGCAGTTGTAAACTCCAAAACTCGCAACATAGTAACTTCTGACATCGGTGAGGGCTGTGTCAGAAGTCGCCGATTTCGCTCTCCAGGTTGACGACTGCCGACCTCAAGAGCAAAGTCGAATTCCGTTTTGGGACGGACATTTGAAAACATGGGCACCGCTGTCATGTCGTTTTTGACTATGGACAGCGGCAAACTATTGACTGAAACCATGGGCAGCACATTGTTTTGAACCTCCAGAATATCCACTACAGAATTCACTCGGACGGTCGAGTTTCCCTTCGATCGTCGAAGTGAATTTCGCGGTCTTTGTGACGCCATGGGCTATCTTTTAAAAATTAAAATGCCTTTTTGGAAAGATTAGGGACTCGTGTATGTAGGAGGTGGCAAAAGCAGCGAGAGCACAAGGAGTCACAGGTGACACAACCTCAAAGTTTGCAGATAGCCATGGGAGACATGGTGTCGTGATGTGAGTTGTTTCCGTCCATTTGTACAGCTTACTATGACTACTCGGCCGTGTCCATGCTCGTGCAGATCCGTGATGCGGGCCCAGCTGCTGCCGGAGCACTGACGGTTGGTGGATCCATCCACCAGCAGGTGCCAAACGACTGCCATCACGTCCCGGGTGCTTGTTGGGGTGCTCTGCAGTTTTTCTGCAAACCCTAGAGTTTTCTCAGTTAACTGGCTCTCGAGCCCGATTTGCATGTTTTGCATTGTCTGTCCACTGATCGATGCCGGACTTGTGCGTGTGACCAGTCATAGCGTCCAGCTTGAGATTCTACATCTCTAGGTTCAGACGGTGTTGAGTTTGGATGCCTGTGCGCAGAGTTGCGGCCTAAACAGTGGTTTTGAGCCGGTTTTATGACAAACTGACACTGCCGTGTGCGCCACGCGTCGTGTGCCGCGGCAGGTATTCATGCTGTGTACTTGTCAGTTGTCATTTCTCTCTGCATTACTAAGCTATTGGAGTTTATGAGACTTTGCGCTTCTCCCTAGCCTGACGCTTGCTGTTTCTTGTACTTGCTTGCTTCCTAGTAGGCCAGCTGACTGGACAGTGTCGCCACATCAGCAGAAGCAAGGTTAGGAAGCTTCGTAGCACTTTCTCATGGTATCAGAGCAGCGAGACCTCTCTCGTTGAGCTGTGCCGCAAAGACGCAACACTGGTTGCAGCAGTGAGAGCCACCGCCGCTGCCACATCCCGGGACCTGTCGCAGCCGATGTTACCATGCAAACGCCACCACCGTAGCAAGTGGAGCTGCGAGAGTGACGATATCCAGCAGCCACGGCTGTTAGCAGCAGCAGCACCAGGTGGCAGCAGCAGCCGTGTCTGGCTGCCAGCCTGTACACAAGAAAAAAGTAGTAGCTCGCAGCAGCAGCTTGCGCCGGCGGCTGCGAGCAATTGCAGCGCGCAACGGCGGTAGTAGCTTGCAGCAGTGACGGCAGTAGCAGGCGCGAGCAGCAGCAGCAGCGTAGTAGCAACATCGAAGTAGCAGCGACATCGCAGTTCTTGTAGTGACTGCAGCAACAGCGACAACAACAACATTGGAGCAGCGGCAGCGGCTATAGCAGCGCAGCAGTAGACCCGCCGCAACAGCAACGGCAGCCTTGCACAGCATTTCTGCTTCACAACAGTGCTGCGCAGCTGCCCTGAAACTGCGGAGCACTATGCAGGCCTGCGTGGCACTGTCCAGGCCTACGCAGCCCCTATGCAGCCGTGAGCAGGGGGTGACGAGGTCTCCCCCACCGGTCACGCAAGTTTGCGTGACCTCCAAAAAAAAAACCGCTCGCGTAAAAAAGCTAGCGAAAAAAAAACGCTACGGTTTTTTTGCTAGCGTATAAAACGTTGATGTAAGCATACGTTGTGCTGACGTCAACAATTTTGGGGTCAAAACGTCAAATCTTTTGAACGTTTCAACTCTTCAAGAAATGTTGTGAGTTTCTCGTTCAGAGCATTTTGATGTTCGGCCCCATAGTGAGCATTGCGATTGCATTGGTCCGTGACAAGAGCAAAGGCCTGGTTGGCACTTCTTCCTCCTCTTCGGGCGTTAGGAGTCCGCGGTTGCAGTCCCTCATGATCGACGAGCTTCGTGAGTCGTAGGACGTGATGCGCCGGCAGCAGCAAAGGCAGCCCGATGCGTTGCAAGAGATCATGGAGTTACTGCGAGGTCGTTTGATGGCTTCACAGGACCCACCTTGAGGATCTACTGGAGCTGCACCATCTACTCAGCAGTCTACACCATACATGACACCGCGGCCTCAGCACCACTCATCACAGGTTCACACCTGGGATGAGGAGGAGATTGAGGGTGACTCACGCGAGCACAAGATTTGTGTGCTTGAGGAGCGCATCCGTGACTTACGCTTGGGATCGCATCCTCGTACTCCGCCACCTTCTCGCCGTCAGGATCAGCCACTTCGTTCAGCAGCGTTCACCTTTGGTGGTGTTTCCCCCATTGATGGGCTCCCCATACCCCGTCCACCGTCTCCCGAGCCTGAGGTCGCCCTCCCCACGGAGTGGCGACCGAAGGACTTTGAGACACCTCCACCCTGTTACAATAGGGACAAGGGCTTTGATTGTTGGGAGACCTTGTTTCAGGTGTGGGCCGATACTGAGTGTGTCTGGCTCTACTACCACAGCGAGTACCAGACCTACGATGCTCCCCAGGTCCAGACAGCAGGGAGAGCGATGCGCGTTCTCCTCTATGTCATGTCGTAGGAGACCGTTGTCGACTTCCGACCCTTTCTCGGTGAGACCAGAACAGGGACTGGAGCAGATCCACGCCAAGGTTGGGAGCTGGCCCTGACACTTCTTGCTGCGGAGATCCATGCCACAAGGGCAGCCCGACTACGTGAGTTTCACTCCCTCCGTCAGGGTCCAACGTAGCTTGCAGCTGACTACTGGAGGCGCGCGATGTGCCTTTACACGCGCCTTAGGACTGGTGGCGGGACGCAGTTGTAGACACTCGACACCATCATGATGGGGGCACATTTGGACCACATGAAGCTCTTTACGGGCTTCGATCGTGTGGCTCTTTCTGAGTTGTTTGACTCACACAGCTGCTTCCTTTGGCCCATCGCTACTTCATCCAGGCCACATAGGCTCATGAGGCTGCCATCGTCTATCAGCAGAGTCCACTTGTTGCAGAAGTGACTGCGACCCCTCCTACGCCTCGGTCCAAGCTCACCAGTCCCACTTCCACCGCTTCCTCATCCTCCTCCTCTACCCCAAGCGGCCACACTCATGGCGTCGCAGCGGCCGCACAGGGGAAGAAGGGGAAGAAGCAACGGGAGAAGGGACAACAACAGAAGCAACAACAGCCAACGAGTAGTGGCACTGGACGTTCTGTCCATCGCTACAACTGTAGAGGCACTCACCCTAGACAGAGTGTGAACAACCCCTTGATTGGACTCAGATCATGCACGACCTTCAGGCTGCACACGCACAGTGGATTTCCTTGAGTGACAGACGGACAGGGCGCGTTGCGACCATGAGTGCAGCAAACGCATCCGCTTCA
Source organism: Penium margaritaceum (assembly GCA_023375785.1). Classification (NCBI taxonomy): domain Eukaryota; kingdom Viridiplantae; phylum Streptophyta; class Zygnematophyceae; order Desmidiales; family Peniaceae; genus Penium; species Penium margaritaceum. Next base: position 158,769 of record SZWC01001673.1, read on the forward strand.
CCAGGCGGCAGCGGTGATGTAGACACTCAAGATCGCACGATTGCGGAGTTTTTTCAGTTGCTGGCGCTTCGTACTCAGGGAGGTGCGAGTGTGTTGTCACAGCCAAGTGGTCCTGACATAGCTTGTCTTCCTGCCTCTGTTGCCCGTGATGATGCTTGTGGTGGAGCCATGTTGGCTTGCGATGAGGATGGACCTGATAGTACCGACTGGCTTGACGAGTGAAAGATCTGTGTTGCTTGTCGTTGTCGTGAGTCCTCTGCTGAGCATCCAGCAGAGGCAGAGTGTTATGTGGCACGTTGCTCAGTGTCGACGATCGGTCGTGAGCCAAGTGGCACCTGGATTATTGACTCTGGGGCCACCCATCACATGACCTATCGTCGTAGTGACTTCGTTGTGCTCGGTCCCGTTGCGTCCGTTCGGTCTGTTCGCACAGGGTCTGGTCAGTCGTTCCCTGTGCCGGGAGTTGGGGTTGTGCGGTTTGATGGTCCATCTGGCCCCTTGTACATTTCTGATGTGCAATTTGTCCTTGCTCTTGAGCTGAGCCTGCTCTCTATTCGTGCATGCACCAGGATGGGTCTCATTGTTGAGCACTGTGTTGACTCTGCCAGAGTGACTGCTCTTGACACACGCGCCATCGTGCTTTGTGGCTCTGTTGTTGATGACCTGTATCGTGTGTCTCATTGCATTCCCTCTGTTTCTTCTCCCCCTCTCTCCTCTCCACGTGTAATTGTCACTGGTGTTCTCTCCCCTGAGCACCAGCGCTTATTACATTGTCGCCTCTGCCATGTAAGCTTGGACACTGTGTCCAAGCTCATTCAAACTCAGCCATCCCTTGGTCTTGACGCAGCTTCTTTTGAGAAACCGCCCAAGACAGACTGTCTTTTTTGTGCCCAGGGTAAGATGCATCGTTGCTCTTGCCCTGACTCCTCTCGGGCACTGCGCCCACAAGAGTTGATCCACTCGGACCTTCTCCGTCCTCTCCCAGTCAAGTCCCTCTCTTATCGGGGTTCATATGTTCTCACCCTGACCGATGACTTCACCCGGATGCGGTGGGTCTACAGCCTACGCCACAAGAGTGATACCGCATTGGCGGTCCGCATGTGGCTTGTGATGGCTGAGCATCAGTCTCGTCACACCCTGCACACGTTTTGCTCAGATTGTGGTGGCGAGTTCTTAGGCGAGATGGATGCCTACTTTGCCGAGCAAGGTATCTTTCACCAGCTTTCTGCCCTTGCTACACCATAGCAGAACAATGTGTCTGAGCGTTGGAACTGCACCATGGAGGATGCGGTTCACGCTATGCGGTCTGAGTGCGGTCTACCGAATGTCCTTTGCCTTTGAGGGCTTCTCCTACATGACGTGGGTCTGGAACCGCTTCCCGCATGGTCCACTTCCAGACCATGTCACGCCGTACGAGTTTTGGTTCGGCCATCGTGCTGATCTCTGTCTCGCCCAGTTTTGGGGGTCCCTCGCCTGTGTCTGGTACACCGAGGACAAGCACGGGTCCAAGGTCTCACCTCGGGGATGCATGTGTACCTTCCTCGGCATCTCCCCGCGGTCAAAGGCCTGGCGCTTTTGGGACCCTGCTCGCCATCGCATTGTCGAGTCTCGAGATGCTCTCTTTTTTGAGGCTCTCACCTACCTCTCACCGCGACTTGTCCAGCATTTTGTCGCTGGCCGCCGGCCACGTCCCTACTTGTGTGGCCTCACGATGGATGAGGGAGTCTAGTCCTGGGGATGGGTCCGTCCGGGCCTCCTCACCTGCGTTCCGGTCTCCAATTGCTGACGATCCGGCCATCATGGCTGTGGGTCTAGTAGCCTCATCAGTTCCCTCTGGCACACCTGATCTTGTGCCGATGTCAAACCCCTCTAGCGCACCCGATCTCGTGCCAGTGTCGGTCCCCTCTGTGACACCTGATCCCGTGCCGGTGTCAGACCCCTCTGGCATACCCGATCTCGTACCAGTGTCAGTCCCCTCTTCTACACCTGATCTCGTATGCGCGTCAGTCGCCTCTGGCATACCTGATGCCGTGCCAGTGTTAGCCCCCTCTGTCACACCTCCTGTCGTGCATGCACCCATGCCCCCTACACCTCTGGTTGAGTAGCCTTCCCCGTAGCCTGAGGTGAGCATTGCATCGGGCTACTCCCGCGAGCCCCGAGGTCGTATTCGACCATTGGCCTATGGGGCTCAGCGGACTGCTGACTCAGCGCCCAGGCGGCCAACTCGTAGTGTTTAGAGTAGCGAGCCTAGCACGAAGGCCCTTGGCTTGAGTCTCTAGGCAGACTACATTAAGGTACACCTAGCATGTCCTGTCGGCCACGAGTTGGTCTCTCGAGAGTTCTTGGCCGCTTGCGATGGCGCAGCTGACCTTGTCGTGGTCAGACCGAGTCCGGAGGCGTGTGTCTTAGCCACCCGGAGCACTCCCTCGACGAAGCCTGATCCAGGCACGTTGAAGGAGGCACTCTCAGCTCATGATGGAGACCTGTGGCGTGCTGCTTATGAGGATGAGTTGAGAGCCATCCGTGAGCATGGTGTCTATGAGCTTGTCGACCTCCCGCCCGGGCGGAAGGCTGTACCGGCCAAGTGGTCTTTCGCAAGAAGGTGAAGCCTGATGGCACACTAGATTGCTACAAGGCTTGTTTGACGGCCAAGGGATTCTTGCAGGTTGAGGGAGTAGATTTCACTGACACCTTTGCACCCATTGGCCGCATAACCACCGCTCGTGCTCTGTTTGAGGTTGTTGCTCACCACGACTGGGAGCTACACCAGATGGACGTGAACAACGCGTTCCTCCATGGCACCTTAGAGGAGGAGATCTACATGGTCTAGCCACCTGGATTCATGGTCGGTGACAAGGTCTGACGCTTGCGCAAGGCCTTGTACGGCCTGAAACAATCACCCACCGGCACACTGACACGTGTCGGTTACGTACAGAGTGACGCTGACCCGTCTCTCTTTCTCAGACGGACAACTGAGAGCTTCACCGCCATCCTGGTCTACGTGGATGACCTCTTGATTGCGTCTCCTTCTATGGAGGCCGTAAAGGAGGCCAAGGCAGCTTTCCAGGGTGCCTACAGGATGAAGGAGCTTGGTCCTTCAGCTGTGTTCCTCGGGATGGAGATCGTGCATGATCGTCAGCGACGAACTCTCTTGTTGCATCACGCACGTTACGCTCGCGTTGTGGGGGAGCGGTTTGCTGATCTCTTAGGTACTATTCCTACAACCTCCACCCCCATCACACTTAACGGGCAGGATGCTCTGAAGGTGGATGATCCTGTAGACCTGGGGGAGACAGTGGACGTGACCCTGTACTTGCACTTGATTGGCTCTTTGATGTACTTGGCCACTACCACACGGCCCCACATTGCCTTTCCCGTCAACCTCCTTGCACACTTTTCATAGTGTCCTCGGGCAAGAGCCCTTCATGCGGCTGTGCAAGTGGTGCGGTACATGGTGTCCACACCGTAACTCGGACTCTGCTTTCGACGGCAGTGTTTGGTGGTAGTCGATGGCTACACAGACAGTGACTGGGCGTGGATTCCTGATGGGCGTAGTCCGACAGGCTACGTGTTCCTGCTTGGTGGCACCGTTGTGTCTTGGCGTAGTGGCAAGCAGGGTTGTATCGCATGTAGCTCATAAGAGGCTGAGTGTGTTGCTCTGGGGGCTGGGGCTGTTGAGGCGGTGTGGCTGTAGCGTCTATTTCGTGAGTTGCGTCAGTCTGTTCCTTGCATCATTCTGCGCTGTGACAACCAGAGTGCTCTTACCATTGTAGAGAACTCTGGTGTGATTCATGCACGCACGAAGCATATTGGTGTTGAGCATCACTTTGTCGTGATCTTGAGGAGCGACAGGTGATCTTCGTCATCTGGGTCGGCACGGACATGCAGTGGGCTGACTTCTTGACCAAGGCACTTGCGCACGAAAAGGTTATGGTGGCCATTCGTTCTGTCGGGCTACGCCCCTTGCCTGAGGGTGGCTGAGAGTGGGGTGTGTGAGCATGGAGTGTTGAGCATCCTCTTGTGCACCTGTGCCAGTTCTGCACACCATCGGCTCATGGGGGAGTGTTGTGAAGTGAGTTGTTTCCGTCCATTTGTACAGCTTACTATGACCACTCGGCCGTGTCCATGCTCGTGCAGATCCGTGACGCGGGCCCAGCTGCCGCCGGAGCACTGACGGTTGGTGGATCCATCCACCAGCAGCTGCCAGATGACTGCCACGACGTCTCGGGTGCTTGCTAGGGTGCTCTGTAGTTTTTTTACAGACGCTAGAGTTTTCTCGGTGGACTGGCTCTCGACCCCAATTTGCATGTTTTGCATTGTTTGCCTACCGATTGATGCCGGACTTGTGCGTGTGACCAGTCGTAGCGTCCGGCTTGAAATTCTACATCTCTAGGTTCAGACGGTGTTGAGTTTGGATGCCTGTGTGCAGAGTTGCGGGCAAAAAAGTGGTTTTGAGCCGGTTCTAGGACAAACTTGACACTGCCGCGTGCGTCACCCGCCGTGTGCAGCGGCAGGTTTTCATGTTGTGTGCTTGTCAGTTGTCATTTCTCTGTGCATTACTAATCTATTGGAGCTTATGAGACTTTGCGCGTCTCCCTAGCCTGATCCTTGTTGCTTGTTGCACCTGCTTGCTTCCTAGTAGGCCAGCTGACAGGACAGTGTCGCCACATCAGCAGCAGCAAGGTTAGGAAGCTTCCTAGTAATTTCTCACATGGAACCGGTCGAGGTTTTGCAGTCGCAAGCATGCCAGTCATGAAACGACGAGGTAAAAGTAGTCAGTGGAGCGAGAGTGGTGAACACAAGTGAGCGACCAACGAGCTCGCTCTAGCTCACTCTCGACCCACACAAATGTGGATATGACCGTGTTCCTATTTTTGGTTTTCTTCCTCACTCAGTCAACGTAGTAATGTTAGAAGATGCATGGAAGCTTCCTAGCAACACAACTGCCAACTAGGCGTCAATGCCTGGTTAGACGGTGACAAAAGGCACAAGTTATGCACACAACGGCAAGGGTCTGGCTGGGAGACACAATGCAAAGTGTCAAAATGCTTCAATAGCATTTGCAGAGAGAAATGACAAATGACAGGTCCATGGCATAGCTAGAAATGCTAAGCAGCAAGTTGGGGCAGCAGCGTTGTTGATGGAGCGTGCGGGCCTCCACGCTAGTTGCTTAAGTCTGTTGCCCCCTCAGTCTGCTGCTCTAGAGTCTAAGTCTGGAAGCTCAGGGTTTGTTACTCAGAAACGCGCACGCCAGTCTTAGCGCCGGAAAGCAGCTGAAAACTGAAAGTGACTGATTAGGAATCAAGAAAGAGCAACAATGGGAGACCCCTCCAAGTTCTAGTGTAACAGCCATGGGGCTGTTTTGCGACTAACTGTAGAAGCAAAAAGTAGGCCCTCAAAATAGTCGTCCCAGGAGAGGTAGCGAATGGTCGCCTCAGCCCTTTTGGCTGAGACGAACAGCGCCACAAATGGACGTAGTTGTCATAGGACATTTATGCAAAATATGCATCTTAACCCTAATCGTTCCACGTGGCCTTGCCACGCTAGAAGAGGAACCTAGCACCAAGCTAGGAGTGGAGGAGGAGTGACTCGATGGATTTTCCATCGCGGCACTCCTTTCACCTAGAATCCGGCCACGGACATTTTCCAGGCTAGAGTCGAACGAGACTTTAGCCCATTATATTTTTCGGGATTTGGCTCCTCGAAACTTCAGCCTCGAGTACCCGAAGCACCCGATGATTATTTAAAGACCATTTTTAACCGTAGAAATGGTCCGTACGCTACATTCCTACCCCTTTGCTTTGAACCGTCCCGGTTCGTCTTTGCTCACGGAGGTTTGATCATCGCGTAATTCATGATGCAAACCATGCAACAAAGAGCACAAAAAAGATCACACGTGTGAACTCTTGTCATCCGCAACACGGTTGCGTCACGTTTACGCACAATCAACCACACACTTGTGGTTTTTGTGATTATGGTCATTTGCATACAAAATCCAGTGTTGATCGCGTGATCCCTTTGCACTTGCCAAGATGAGACACATACAATCCTTGTACATTCTTAACAAGTGTTGGTTAGTCTTCATTGAAGACTCATCATACGTGTGTATTGATGGCATAGTCGATGCCTTTTGGGACGTACGTTATCAACGATGTCATGCCAGTCTGGAAGAGAGTATATAGGATGGATTTTCCCACATTCCGTGTGGTACGTGTTCAGAAAGCTGTTGTGGTGTCACCTCCTCCCTCTTTGCAAGGAGCGTCCCTGCGACCAATTAACCGGGCGCCCCCGTGAAAACTGTCGGGGTCCACACAACGCTTCCCATGTCGTTCGGACATGATCTCTTCCAAGGGGTTGTTGTCGAGATGGTACCTCCCCGCAACATTATCAATACATGCAATCCAAGATGCGGACATCAATCCTCTCGGTTTGCAACCACGTGTTCATGACCACACGTAGGTCTACTAGACCTCTTTCAGCACTTGTGGGTCGGTTGGCTGAACTCAACCAAGCTCGACTAAACCCATGCAACTCGCATGCTAGCTTTATCTTAGGATTGGGAGGCACCAAGATCCTAAGACATGGTTGCTAAGCACACTTGTTTATCCATTCAAAGATTGCACTCATCTTTGAAGGAGGCAGCATTGGCCGTCTGGCATACACATTTCCCGTCAAAGTCCATCACTGGACACGACGATGCTCCGACCTAGATGATCTTGGTCTCAACCACCATCCCCTCATTTCTGTCTGAAATGGGTACCGTAGGTTGCCGCTCACGTTCCTGTCAAAAGCACACTGCTTTTGAACTAGATTAACTGAGATAACCAATCTCAACAACCATGGATTCCATCCACGGACAAAGTGTTCACCGTTTGGTATTCACCAAACGGGTGTACCATGATCATTATCATTTTGGTTTAAGTTGGAAGAACATCTTTCGCGTGTCAGTTCCATGTGATTGTGATCGAACACCTCCGAATCACATCCGGTGATCCTTGAACAACTAGTTCCTGAAACTATTTGCGATTACGTAATTGCGTGCAAGGGTTCCATTCAAGATCCCGTCAGTGGATTGTGTTTGCCAAGTTGCAACAATCCGTGTTGCTCCAATGTCTTCTATTATGTACATTCGGTACTTCCTTCAATGGAGTGTTTTCAATATGCCTTGCCCGAGGCACTCGTGGAGGGGATCGCCCTTGTTGAAGAAATCCCGGTAAACATCCACCATTGTGGATACCACCGCAGTAACATCCAAAATTGTATTATACTTGCGTTTGACAGTGTACTTCAATTGAACCACCCCCAAAACCAAGGGGCTTGAATCGCTTCACCATGACCTTTCGGGTTAGTGAAGCATGGTTTGACTACACTGTAGTCATTATGATCTCTCTCGGAGATTGGTTTTGTTCCAACAAATTAGGTATCTGGTGCTACACCATGCCTTGGTATGACTGGAATCCATCAGCATGATGTTTGAAGAGCGTGTCGTACACAACTAGTGTATCATGTCACAATGGCCTCAACTTGGAGACGTTTCTCAAAACATCAAAAGAATCTCATGAGAAATATCGCTTCTCAAGGCCCATCTTGAAGAGTCCCTTCATATCAACATTTTTGACACACTTGTCATTGTTTTACCTCTGCGTTGATTATGACTCGTGTGGTCGATCGGACCACCAAGATGTAGGTGCTAGCACACTTGTTGGCATAAAGCTTTTGGCTTATAGATAGTCTCCACTGTCATAAGTTTTGAACACAAAATCTAGACCTTGACGTGATCCCAACCATGTCATAGTCGGTTTGTAGCAATCTATGAGATCGTCATTGTTCTCTGGAGCACCATTAAGTCGAAAATGAGTGTCGCTCATTTTCTCTACAATGGATTTTCACCAAACTGTGGATGAGTTTATGTCATCAACGTCGGTTCATGTATTTTTGTCGATCAATGTTAATGACATGTCCACTCACCGAGTGATGATAGACTGAAGGTGTCGCCTTCAAATTTGTTTGCTTTTGGCATTCGGTCAATCTTTTCATACGCCAGAATTGACTCTTGCAATCTTCGACCATCGCACTACGGCGTCTTAAATTGTGGAGGACCCATCAAAGAGTCTCCGCCCCTCTCTGGCACAATTACAACCTTCATTGACAATAATCATTGTCCTGAACAGGATTGTGAGTACACTGTACCTTTTTATCGTCGGTACCGGTCGGGTACCCCGATTTGTATCCATCACTCACCGAGTGAGAGGGTGTTAATGGGTTCGCCATCGAGAATTTATGCAAGCGTATCATCCTTGACACGTTCCATCACAGATTGATGTTTGCATTGGCCATGAGTGATGATGCAGAGAACCTCCAAAAGGTACTGATGCATCCAGTACACACTGTGTACAGGCGACACGATGGCAATCCTCGAGGATTGAAGTTGGAGTGCTAACAGACCAGGTCTGTTTCACATCTCATGGTATGGTCATTTCACAGGCTTAGACATGAGACAATCGCATTTGCCTTTAAACATTGTAGCGCAATGGGACACGCGACTGTTGTCCTGTGCCTACCAAACAACTTGCTTGGTGAAATGGTGTCGCCATTTCTATCCAAAACATCAGCTGATACCGTCAGCTTGTTCAAATATCACAAAAATGTTGTGATCATTCTTCAGTCCACCTTATCCATTATTTGCCTCGGCAATTAGCTGATAAGGTTTTTGCGCATGTCGTGCACGTTATCCAAGCATGCCGTGTACCCATTCCACGTGGCTAAGGTGTCATAGCATGAATCACATACCATGATCCATTGAAAGTGGGTCTCTGGCACTTGGTCATGCGTGCTCGCGTTTTGCGGTCATACAAGCCATGTATGTTTTGGAACTGGTGCTCAGCCGACTAGGCTTTAGTAGCACATTCCATGCATGGAAACGGAGGAGTTTGTCCACCTTTACCATGCTTTAGAATTCAGGGAATCGTCCTCGTCACACATGTGACTTATCCATTGAAATTTGGTTTGTACTTCTGTCGGAAGTACCTTTCCATAATGCTATCGGCACGGAGAAGTTTTTAACTTCCTAAGGTCGTCACAGTCGGTGACGGCCGAGATCGCTGTGTTTGTGTTACGCCATTCGGGCATACCGCTGATCACCACTGCCGTCTATGATTGTTTCTAGCCATTCCTGACGATCCTTCATTTGAATAACTCGGCAGTATGACTATCCTTGAAATCATTGAGATGCCTTGAAAACATCAAACGACGTATTTTTGATGCCTCGAATAACACATTTGACACTCTTGCCGATAGAGCCACTTCGCGCATAGATCATACACTTCCTTTGGTGGTGTATTGCAAGCTTGGATGACGAGGCAAGGAGTTGGCTAGTTCTTGCTAGTTGATACAACGGGGTGCAATTCGCACCCATGTTATTGTTGCAATTTGCATCTCATAACATGTGTTGTACCATCAGCACTAGCATAGCCAGTCCAATCAGCACTTATGGCCATAGTGCGTTCGGCACTCGCATCAATGGTGCATTCGGCACCCATGAAAAAAGTGCAACTCACAGCTTTTCTCAAGTGTGCGACCGGCGTTTATGACAACGGTGCATCCGGCACTCGTGTAAATGGTTTCACCGATGCACACATCGGTCATGCGTACAACATCATGGTAATCATGCGTTCGACACTCGTGTGAATGATACGATTGCGAATCCCATGTTGGTCATGCTCCAGTGCAACCGGCACTTATCAATTTTGGGCGCTAGACCCTTGTGTAGATATTTTGAGCGTTGCGTGTGTGTTGAGTGTGATCGGCACTCACACTTTCTTTCTTTTCATAATCCAAGCTTTATGGACTTGTTTTGAATCCTTGGTGCAATCGGCACCCACGTGGATTCGCATCCAGCCCTTGTTTTGGTCGTATCCTGATAGACCATGAATAGTGCAATCGGCACTAGCATCTGGAGTACATTCAGCATCCATGATTAGAGTGCAACTAGCACTGTTGCAGTGTTTGACACCGACAAAATTATGCAAGGAACACTTGTTATTGCCAGTAGTGCAATCGGCACTTATGTCGATTCCGTGGCCGATGCCCGAGCAAACGGCACTCGTTTTGTGCAGCTTGCACATTTCGCATTGTTGTAGTATGTAGATGAGTTTTCGAGTGGTTGCAGCACATTCGGTGCCTTTCGTTAGTTCTATCAAGAATTTGTCTCGATTCACATCACCGTCGTGGTCTATGGTGATGTACGCTCCTTTGCGCAAACAAAATTTGTTTAGCGCATGTACGACCCGCGTTGAGCCATGTTGTGGCTTGGAAAAAAAATGAGCCTTTGCGGGTTTTCTCACAAAACACCCAAAAATCTGAGGTTTATCCTCAAAATTTTAGGCACGATCGGTGCTAAATCTCTTGCTCTGGACATTTCCAATTGATTTCCGCGGAGGGCACGGAAAACTGTCGGTTTTCCTCCCTTTTGTGCTTCTCAACGGAAAAGAAAACGTAAATCAGGATTGCTGATTTTTGGAAGAGCCCAACTAGAGCTTTTGGATTTTTGTGTTGAAACCCATGGTCAACTTGACCACACACGCGGGTTTGACCAAACTGAAAGTCTTCACGTTTTGGATGTCTTTGAAAACGGTTAACAGGGCGGGGCCCCGGATGGTGGGGAGTCACCGTCGGTATTTTTTTTCCCTTTTTCTTGTGCAATCGACACGTTTGATGTGCAATCGGCACTTGTTGGTGCAATCGGCACCTTTTTCATGCAAACGTCATGCTTGTTGTACAATCGGTACTTATTTTGAGTGCTGGGAAAATGATCGATTCTCCTATTTTTCCATCGTCGCAAAAATGATTTGCAATGAGTATTTCAGAACTCCTGAAAACATTCTAGAGCTCTGTCAGAGCTCTATTGCACTTTTTACGGCGGTCGAAACCGGGTTCACACAAAAGAAATCATTTTTGATTTTGTGGGCCAGGTTCACGACGTTCGAAAAAAAAAAGGGTCAAGAATCGGACCCATGCCTTCGACTTCAGCGTTGATCCTTTTCCGGCTGCACCACTCGTGCACGTTGACCATGAGTGGGTAATTTCACCTCATTGTTTTCGCACGGCCAGTCATGGCCCGTGAAGCGACGGGGAGGTGGGGGGCCTGGCCCGTCCACGGGGGAAGTAAGGGGGCAGGAAGCTTCCTAGCCTCCACCCCAAGCCTCCCCCTCCTCTAGACCGTCACCCTCGAGAGGGAAAGGGGGAGACGTCCCCTCTGTTGGCCGTCGGCCCTCCCTCGACGAGGAAGAGAGGGGAAACGCCTGTCTTGGGTCGTCGGCCCTCCCTCAACGAGCGAGAGGGGGGAAGACGCCCCCCTTGGGTCGTTGGCCCTCCCTCGACAAGGGAGAGGGGGGAGGCACACCCCTTGGGCCGTCAGCCCTCCCTCAATGAGGGAGAGGGAGGAGACGCCCCCCTTGGGCCGTCCCTCCTCCCTCAACGAGGGAGAGGGGGGAGACGACCCCCCTTGGGCCGTCGGCCCTCTTTCAACGAGGGAGAGGGGGGAGACATCCCCCCTTGGGCCGTCGGCCCTCCCTCAACGAGAGAGAGGGGGGAGACGCCCCCCTTGGGCCGTCGGCTCTCCCTCAACGAGGGAGGGGGGGGAGACGACCCCCCTTTGTACCGTCGGCTCTCCCTCATCAAGGGAGAGTAGGGGGACGCCCCCGTTGGGCCGTCGGTCCTCCCTCAACGAGGGAGAGGGGGGAGACGCCCCCCCATTGGACTGTCAGCTCTCCCTCAACGAGGGAGAGGGGGGAGACTCCCCCCTTGGACCGTCGGCCCTCCCCCAACAAGGGAGAGGGGGGAGATGCCCCTCCTTGGGCCGTCGGCCCTGTGAGAGGGGGGGGGGAG